>VDFB02159511.1:0-31457 GCA_007258455.2 Sequoia sempervirens | reverse complement strand
TATATATATATATGCAAGTATTTTGTTTCGTATAGTTATTGGTTATTGATTATTTTCAAAGACTACTAGTGTCAGAGCTTTCTAGAAATCCAACTCTTGTTACTTTAGTTGTCCTTTTTTTAGTAGCAATGTTTTGATATTTTTAGAATATGACACTTAACACTATATGTACATAGAGAAACACTTAAAAAACACCACTAAAAAAAGAACATGATTGTAGTAATATTTGAATTGTGAGTATATAATCAACAAAATAATCCTTTCAATATAAAAGCATTTTTTTGGTAGCTTTGTAGCTATAAAATAACCCATATAAAATCTCTATCTCACATTTTATATTTATAGAGAAATAGGAGAGGGGAACCAAAATAATTTTCCAAAATAATGCACCACCAAAACCATGGTATCTTACAAAAATCCCACACCCCACTCAAGGAAAGAATCATTGAAAATTAAAAAATAACAATTACTGTAACATCTTTGACCATTAGCAATCAATAACCACATTTACTGAGAATGACACTTGCATTAGACTCCACCAACTTACATAGGTGCCACCTAATAAATGTAAAGATGATCCACTCTCTCACCCAACTCCTATGATTCAAAAAATGGTGTACATATCTTCAAAACAACTTGTAACTACCACCATCATGCTTGACCTCATTCTTGAATGTCACTGCAACTAATACTCCTAGTCAACTGGGAGGATGATAGTAAAATAATAATATCTCTCAACTACATGGACATCTAAGTACCCATTCCAATATAGTTAGAGATGTAATATTAATATTTAATTAGATTGTAATTAAATATCATACCATCCTAAAATTATCCCACTTGATATTATATATTGCAATGGAATACATTGGAACCATTTAAAATAAATAAAGTATGTACAAGATGTAAGAATCATGGCCTACCTACATTAAGAGAACTTTGTGATATCATATTTTCTCTTTTGGAAAATTCCAACTTCAACCATATGGGACTAACTCACATTATCTTTGGTGTGAATTAGGCAGTGAAAAATGCTAAAAAGAGGTTTGTGAAGAGAGGGTTTGTGTATTTTACATAGTGGAGTAGTGGAAATAGAAATGTATTTTATTCAAGATTGTAGTGCATACAAAGACATATGGATCAAGTACATAAATAAAGAAGCAACATATCTTCTTAATTGATTAAGGAGAAGGTGGAGATAATAGGAGAGTTCATTGTAAAATTGAATAGAAAAAATCAACACTTCACAAAACAAAACAACAAAGTCTACTATCTCATAAACCTTCTGAATATAAACTTTAAAAACCTTATATTCTATTCTCCAATTGAAAGAGTTAATTTCAAATTATACACTTTATGCTTGAAGATTGAACTTGGCATCCAAACAAACTTGACTGTGCTTGTTATTAGAGTCATAAATTATGTTGGTGTCAATCCAGTGATCATACAAATAAATACACATAATTTAATATATCATATAAATAATGTTAACATAAATCTAGTTATTGTACTTTTTTAGATAATGGGTCCAAGGTGAGGTGTCAATGGAAGACTTAATTTGGGCTCAATCTTCCTATAAGGAAAATTTAAGATTGGTATACCAATCCCTAAGATTCTTTTCTAATAGATTTTTACTAGCATGATTTTTATTAGTGGATTCTACTACCCCATTACCTTGTGGATAATAATTTAATGAAAAATTCAAAACATTTCCATGTTCATAAGCCTATTAAATCAAGAGCATAGAAGAAAAAGGTGGGGCCCTGTCACATACCAAAGAAAATAAAATTTCAAACCTTGTGATGATGTTTTCTTCATGAAACCTAATCAACATTTTCATAGTGGAATTCTTGTAGAATTGTGCTTTAATCCAATGTGTGTAGTAGTCAATAGTAGCTATTATAATAAAATTATAAACTACATAAGCATTTGGTTTAATTGCAGGCCACTAAAGTCCAAGCCCCATTGGATGAATGGTCTTACCTCATTTACAAGTTGTAGTAGTATAGTGGGATGATTCTCTCTTGTCATATCAATCTAACATATATGGTATTTTGAACATGTTAATTAGCAGCTTCAAATATATGAGTCCAATAGTACTAGCTCAAAGAGTTTGATAGGTTGTAGCATTTCTAGAGTCATTACCTATACCATATCGTTTGTGAAATTCTACTAGAACATAATGCACCTTAGCATGATTTAAATATCTTAGGTAGATGATTTTAAAGTTTTGTCTATACAAAACTCTTGATTTTATCATATAGTTAATGCTCTTCAAGCTCAATTTTCTCCTTGTATAGAATTCAAGTAAGTTAGACATTGGTTGTTCAAAAGATAGAAAAAAATCCTTATATCATTTATTTTTTGTTATTATACTTATTGTATACTATTGGTCACTGACTTGTGTGTCAAACTTTGCCAAAGTTTTGGAAAAACCCTATCCTCTAACTAATTTTATAGGATGGAGTTTAAGATCAAATTCCTATAGTATGCCCATCAAATTACCCCATCTTTCATCGAGTTCACTTTGAATTAGAAGTGACTTAATAAAAGTATCTATTACAACAAAAATAGTTTTCTCCATAGGATGCATTGCCTAAATTTAGATTAATACTCTTACCATTGTGAATTTTTTTTTTCTACAAAAGGGTACCTCACTTTTGCATTATTGGCATGGGAGCTTATGAATGAAATTAGTCTTTCATCCCTTATTTCTCCTTGCTATGTTAAAATAGCTACACACAAATGCTCAAATGTAAAATAGTATATGTAGAAAGGATTTGTATAATTTGGAATAACCAAGATAGGTGCTTCTATAATAGACATTTTAATTTCTTTGAAAGCATATTTTTATTTAGCTTTCCACTCAATCTTAGTATAGTTTTTTAGCATACCATTTAGTGACTTCATGATTTTTGCAAAAATTATAATAATTTTTTTGACAAAAAATATTTTTCCAAAGAAGGATTTCATTTCTTTCTTGATGGAAAAAATTCCCAACTTTCTATTTTGTGAAAAGAAGCTTTTCCCCCCCCTCTCTCTCAAATGCCTGTGTTATGAATTTTCTTTGGCTCTACAACTTTCTTGAAGCTTTCTAGGTTTTTGAAGTAACAACACTTGATGGGTCTAGATAATGGCTAGTTTTTCCTTTATCAATTCATGCTTTATCATTACATTTGCTAAGTTTCAAAACATTTCCAAGAATTCATACATCTTTCATAAGCCTTTTATGCACTTTGACAAACCTAAATATGTGGAAATATAAATATCATATATATTTGTGGCAATGGAAAAGGTATCCCTCTACATTTTCATGCTTGTTTAGGCCCTCCGTATTAAATTGAACTTAATGTTTCCTTGATTTAGTGTTGTAATGTGTTTAACACATTCACATTAGGTCTTGGGCCCTTGTAAACTAAATGGACTTAGTTGTGCCTTATTTAAGGCATTATAAAGTGTATCCTAACATTTTATCACTAATCTAGGGTTTTTATTATTAATTGGGCTTCTTTATGGATTATTTTTCCTTATTTTGCATCCACAAGCCTTAATTAATGCATTTTTCTGAGATTAATGTAAGGAAAATTTGGTGCATCTCAGAGAAATCTCTAAGAATAGTAGTGCCTTTAGTAACTTTCATTTCGATTAGGTTGCCTCAAAGACGCATACAACTATGTCCTAAAGTGGAAACAGACATAGTTTATTTCCCACATTGATCCTTCTGAGAAAAACACATGTAAATTCAATAGCATGCATTAACAAATTCTCTAACAGAACCAATACACACATGAAAGATGAGACAAACAACAAAACACAAATATTTACATGGGGAAAATCCTTTCAGATAAAGAACCCCACACTCCAAAGATCAAGCCATTGTATTATTCAGCAACAAATGGTTACAATACAATTTCAGGCTCATAGCCTTTTCAGAGATTACATCTTGTTCATTCTGGATACAACTGGTAGCAACTGAACACTCAATACACAGGAGAGAGTTCGATAGCATAACCCTGCCTCTACTTCAGCCTCATGACCTTGGCCTTTCAACCAACCACTCGGCTCTCTCTCTTCTTCTCTTCGGCTCTTAGATACTTTCTTACTTCTTCAGAACGTCCAATGCATACATATATGCATTCGTTCTCAACGGCCTCTATGAATCGGTTTGCTTCCAACTGTTGGATCACAACTATTGAATCAACCAGCTCAGCATCGTAGATGTTTCCACTTCCTTGCATAGAAGATAATATGTCCAGGTCACACCATGTAGGACAATCTTCCAACAGTCAAGGGCGTTCAACCTATGTTGTCATGTCGATGAGACACTAACTGTGTCTCCTCAATGCCAAAATAGCTAGCATTCGATATCGCCAAGAGTTGTCCCCATCGACAAGAGGTTACACTGAGTCTAAAGAGCCATCGCTAAGACTTCATCATGTTTCCAAGACCTCACACCGAAGATCACAAGGTATTCTGAAGAGTTCATCAATCAACAAGACTATCGCTCTTCGCCCAAACATTACACCGAAGTCTTCAAGTCACATTGACCTCAGCATTCTCATCGGCAAGATAATCACCATTTGATGAGACATAATACCGAAGTTCAAAGGTCATATCAATGTTAGCTTTTCCATCAGCAAGACACCCGCAATTCACCAAGAATTCATACCGAAGTCTTCAAGTGATGCCGACGTGAGTATTCCATTCGGTGAGACAATCGGCTTTCGCCAAGACATCACACTGAGCTCTTCATGTTATACCGAAGCATTCGATAGTTAGCGAGACTTATCGCTTTCGCCGAGACATCACACCGAAGTCTCAAGTCATACCGAGTGCCAAATAATAGTTAGCAAGACATTCGTCTTTCACCAAGACATCACACCGAGTTCAACATTTCATCCCAAAGACCTCAGTGTTCGCCAAGAGTCACACCAAAGAAGACCATCAGCCAGACATTCCACATTCGCTGAGACTTCATACCGAAGTCCTCGTGTTTCTCCGATGACTCCATTTTCTAGGAGTCTCACTGAAAACACCCGATCACATGTAGCTTTGCCAGCTAGACTTACCGCTATCGCCAAGAGGTCATAGCGAACCCATTTCGTTACCTTGATGACTCCATATGTCTGTTAGCGAGACATCCACACATCGGTAAGACTTCTTACTAAAGCAAATGGGTTACACCGATGACTCCTTTCGTCACAGGTCTCCCCGACATCTGCTAGACACCAACCTATTGGCCAAACATCTCCTGGTTGCCAAGACTTCATATTGATAGGCACAAGTCATGTTGGTTACCACATCGGCCAGAAAAAACCAAAGGTCATGCCGATATCGGCAAGACTTCCTATTGTCGCCGAGACATCATTCTGACAGTCCAAGGTTACGCCAAAGTTTTTAGATGCCAATCGCCAAGACATTCAAGAGGTCATAGCAATAGTTCAGGATCTACTAGTAGGTTGGCCAGACTTCTCCTCAGTCCCACCAAAATTTATCACAAGAAGTTTCAGCTTGTGGGATTGAGGCACACAATTCCAACAATCTCCCACTTGACGAAGATCACACAGGCACCTCCAAAGCAACCAGAGACTAAGATCACACTAGCTCCACTAGTTCAGACCCCGCAATACTCAAGATACCCAATCAACAAGATTCCATAGATAACAGTCCAAGGGACAATCAGCAACAAAGACCAGGCATCCAACTGCAACTTACTGTCCAACAAAGCAACCTAAATGCAACCGATCACAGCCTTCTAGGAAAACCACATAGACGTAAAACATGCTCTCATGCTCCAACATGAATTCTACTCCAACATCCCAGATGTCCACCATTTAGGCAATAAACCCTGTCATCTTCCAACATGCTACCTGTGGAAGAAAGATACAAGCCAAGGTGAATAAGCACCATTCCAATGAACACAAGCAAAAGATCCCAGTGATACCATCAACAAGATACAGCTACCACTTCACTGTGCTCAAACGCTATACAGAAGAAATGTCATCTTTAAAGCTTCAATTAGAACACAACAGTGAAGTCATTATCTAGAAACAAGATACTAAACATCAGCTAGAACAACAATTAGACTGATTGCTTCCATCCAACTGATAAACCCATGCAACTAAAAATAGCACCCATAGTTTGTGCTATTCCATCCAATCTCACATACCTCACAGGTATCAACATTAGTAAAATCATGCCACTCCAAAAACAACCCATCAGCAGTGAATGCAAGCTCCAAGTGCCAACCAGTCAAAGAAGACAAAACACAATAGGAACTCCCATTGCCCGAGTAATCCAGATCTGAAAGATCAAAGGCATCGCAAGTCTACCAATACCAGCACATAGAAAATGTAACCCTGAAGTACCAAGGAAAAATCCACAATGATATGCACAACCTGCAACAACCTGCCACAAAAAACATTTCTCTCACCACAAACCTTCACGGCCACAGAGAGAAACTCTACACATCATCTTCCTGTAGAGCATCCTCCTACATACACTTCTAACAGCTACCTATGTCAAGAATGATCTTCTTCACATCCCAAAAGAAAAACCTTAACAATATCCATCCGTTCAATCGCCAAGATCAAACCATCTTTAAAAGACATGGATGTAAACTTCTCAAAGAAGATCAAAATAGTTCATTCCCCATTTCAGGAAATCAGCCCAAACATCATCTCCTACCAATTCTCATTAGTAACAAGGAGATAAAACAAAACTGTACAACTTCCACTATGAATCCTCTAGAACCATTAGACAACAATTCAAGATCCATATCATGAAAGTGAACTTAATAAAACACATCAGAAAAAATATAATGGGCCAAATAACTTTCAGATAAAATGCCAAGTAGACCAAGAGTGGGAATGAGAATACTCCTTCAAGATATACAAGTCATCATGGCTAATTCAAGAGCAATCTCCTCATAGGTCTCTTATTGAACTCACGTTCAACCAAGGTGTAGGCTTCTCAGACTTTCTGCTAAAAAAATTTAACAAGAGTAACAAGCAACAACACTTCTCTCACAAGAGAAAGACAGCCTCACCTTATTCTTCATGTATCCATGAGTACTAGCAACCAATCATCTCATGTTAAACTTCAACTGCATTACTACACTATCATGAAGTATCAAGCAAATAATCAAAGCACTCAATACACAAAGAATTACTAGACCACTGTCAAAGCTCCAATCATTTGAATCAGGAACTTATCATGACATCATGATCTACACATCCCCATAGGAGATCCCATGCTTCAAGTGACTTTTCCATTGTCTCAAGTACAATGCACAATGCCAAAACTCCAGTGCACAAGCAAGAGTATACCATGACATAAAGTAAATAGACTCAAAATCAACAACACCTGTCAAGCACCACCAACACCTTAGCCAAAGACTCCAAGCTCTTTCCATGGATCCAAGATATTGCACACTTCAAGTAATTTCCATGCAAATGCGAAAGAAACCCTTCTCGCGAGCAACAGATCAAAGAGCTTCCCAAGAAACATCTACAACACTAAAGAAGACTATTCACCACCACTTGATGAATCCACAGTCACTACTAGAGCTCCCACTGAAATATGACACTTGAGCTCTCCAAGCATCATGACTATCTGCTATAGGTTCCCATAACCAACTATATAGGTAGTCAGTAGTATCCATCCTCTCATCTCAAAGCACCACACTAATGCACAAGTGACCACAAACAAGGGCAGCTAACAAGTTTGCACCAATAATGAATCAACCTTGTGGATATAGATAGTCCACTTCTAAGTTGTCTCACATCAAAAATGTAGGTAAAGATAGCCCACAACATTGCACAACCCGTAGATCCATTCAATAGAGACATGCAAACCCATCATCGCATTGGAAATGCAAAATTGAGATCTCAAAGAGAATAACCACGTAGACAACATGACTCAAATACCAGATCACACCAAATCTGATTTTCCAATCATGTCCACAATGAGCACCATAATCAAGGAACCCACAAGCACCACCATAGGAATGTTGAGTGACGAATCATGTATTAACACTCCCATGTAGAGAAGAAATCATACCTCCTCAAACCATGCACCAAGCATGCATGCAGAACTGCAACTATCTCATCCAGCAACACCCCAAAAGGCCAGTGTCTAGACAATAGCTTAACAACAACTCCTACATGGTCACAAGTTTTTCTTAACTGTGTAAAACCTACAAAATCACAGAGCCATGCAAGTATAAAACATCCTTAGAAAGGAAAACAGTAGTTCAGGAGAATCTAGGTCCCTTTCAGACCAACTCTAAAACCACCAACATGTACATGCATCTAAGAAAGAGAGAAAGGCTATTTCAGAAGCTTGCAAATTATCTAATGATTAACTCCATAGCCTTCAAGCATTCGAGGTTAATAGGAAATAGTGCCTTCCAACACCAAGAACCACCACCTAGCATAAACACTCTCTTCCATGGCTGAGAAACAACCTAGGCTTCTCCATATCACCCAGGATCCTAACAATACGATGCCCAATATGAAAGCTTTATTGCTAAATAGCCACAGAGCAAAGAAATCCACCTCATACTCCAAGGTTATACCTCTACCATCCAGGAGACACAAATCACAACATGATCAACTCCTTTTTCCATCTTGACCATCCTTCAAGCTGCATGATGTCTCAGAATACCACAAGGCTTCCACTCATCAAAGGATCAATCCATCAGTCCATTCCTCTAGATTTCTTCCAACCCATCAAGCTAAGAGATCTTCACAAGAGAAATATCTAGAACCAACAACCAAAAGAAGGCTCGGATACCACTTGTAAGGAAAATTGGTGCATCCTCGTAGAAATTTAAGAACAAAAGAGGTGCCTTTGGTAACTTTCATTTTGATTAGGTTGCCTCAAAGACATGTACAACTATGTCCTAAAGCAGAAACAAACATAGTTTATTTCCCACATTGATCCTTCTGAGAAAAACACATGTAAATTCAACAACATGCATTAATAGATTCTCTAATAGAACCAATACAGACATGAAAGATGAGACAAACAATAGAACACAAAGATTTACATGGGGAAAATCCTTTTGGATAAAAAACCCCACACTCCAAAGATCGAGCCATTGTATTATTCAACAACAAACGGTTACAATACAATTTCAGGCTCATAGCCTTTTTCAGAGATTACATCTTTTTCATTCTGGATACAACTGGTAGCAACTGATCACTCAGTACACAGGAGAGAGTTCGACAAAGATAACCTTTACTGCTCGCCTCATGGCTTTGGCCTTTAGCCACCCACTGCTCTCTTCTTCTTCAAAATTTTCTTCGACACTCCGTCTTCTTCAGAATGTCCAATGCATACATATATGCATTCATTCTCAATGGCCTCTATGAATCGGGCTTTGCTTCCAACTATTGATCACAACTATCAATCAACCAGCTCAAAGATCGAGATGTTTCCACTTCCCTGCATAGAAGATAATACCGCCCGTGTCACACTAATGAGGACAATCTTCCAATGGTCAAGGGTGTTCAACCATGTTGTCATGTCGTTGAGACACTAACCGTGGTTCCTCGGGATGCCAACACAACTAGCATTCAATATTGCCTAGAGTTTTCCCCATCAACAAGAGGTTACACCGGAGTCTAGAGAGCTATCGCTAAGACTTCATCATGTCGCCAAGACCTCACACCAAAGATCAAGCAAGGTATTCAAGAGTTCATCAATTAGAAAAGACTATCGCTCTTTTGCCCAAACATTACAATCAAGTCTTCAAGTCACATCGACCTCAACATTCTCAGCGGCGAGATAATCGCCATTCGATGAGACATCATACCAAAGTTCAAAGGTCATATCGATGTTAGCTTTTCCATCGGCAAGACACCCACAGTTCGCCAAGACTTCATACCGAAGTCTTCAAGTCATGCTGACGTGAGTATTCCATTTGGTGAGACAATCATCTTTCACCAAGACATTACACTGAGCTCTTCATGTTATACCAAAGCATCCGACAGTCAGCGAGACTTATCGCTTTCACCGAGACATTACATCGAAGTATCATGTCATACTGAGCACCAAATAATAGTCAACAAGACATTCGTCTTTCGCCAAGACATCACATCGAGTTCAACATGTCATCCCGAAGACCTCAGTGTTTGCCAAGAGTCACACTGAAGAAGACCATTGGCCAGAAATTCCACATTCATTGAGACTTCATACTGAAGTCCTCGTGTTTCTCCGATGACTCCATTCGCTAGGAGTCTCACCGAAAACACCCGATCACATGCAGCTTTGTCGACCAGACTTACCGCTGTCGCCAAGAGGTCATAGCGAACCCCTTTCGTTACCTCGATGACTCCATATGTTTGTTGGTGAGACATCCACACATTGGTAAGACTTCTTACTGAAGCAAATGGGTTACACCAATGAATCCTTTCACCACAGGTCTCCCCGACATCCACTAGACACCAACCTGTCAGCCAGACGTCTCCCAGTCGCCAAGACTTCATATCAATAGGCGCAAGTCATGCCGATCACCACATCGGCTAGTTAGACCAAAGGTCACACCGATATTGGCAAGACTTCCTATTGTCGCCAAGACATCATTCCGACAGTCCAAGGTTATGCCGAAGGTTTCAGATGCCGATCGCCAAGACATTTAGGAGGTCACAACGATAGTTTAGGATCTACTAGTAGGTCAGCTAGAATTCTCCTCAGTCTCACCAAAATTGCTCACAAGAAGTTTTAGCCCTGCGGGATTGAGGCACACAATTCCAACAATTAATCCCAACATGTCCAACATCCAATCATAATTCATGTTTTTGGATTGTATGGCCCATATTTAGTGATCTAAGACTCATACACCACCTTGGGTGTATGGGTCCCACCTAAGTTTTAAATAACTCTCGATCTGAATTTCACATGAATCTAAGCATTTCTTGAAAAATGTGTCATAATCTTAGCCTAATGGGACTCATATGCCACTTCTAGCATATGAGTCCCACTTAGCTTAGACCTAAATTAAATTCAAATTCTTGGTGGAATTTTATTCTCCTAGATCTAATGTTGGCTTGTAGTGTTGTAATTTCAAGAAATTTGGTATTTAAACAAGTATAAATACAAGGTTATTTTGCTCATTTTTCTCCTAACAAGCCATCAAGTGAGCTAGCAAGTTGAATAAGCATCCTTATAGAAAATTTGAGTTCACAAGAGCATTCAAGAGTCTACAAGAGCATTCAAGAGCTGATTATCAAGTGTTTTAGAGCATTATTCAAGTATCAAGCATCATGTCAAAGTCATCATGCATCATGTTTATTTTTGAGCTAACAATTGTGATGTAGGGTTTCATGATTCAAGCAAGAATTCAATTCAAGATCTACAACATTCAAGCAAGATTCAAGATATAAATCCAATGGAGCCATCTAATACATGTTTGTATCACTTTATTCCTAGCGTTTGGTGAGTTGCAACATATCATTTTTTCATTCATCATTCCTCCTTTCCATTTGATTTCATTACAAGGTTTAATTACCAAAACGGGGTTTGACCAAGGCAAACCCCTTCCCACTAACAAAAAAACATTTTTTCCTCTCTTTAGTGTGTGATTTGCAAATCTAGGTTGAAGACATAGTGAAGAGAAAGATTGGAAAGAAGTTGTCAAAGTTGCCAAGTTGTCCAAGTTGTAACCTTGTTTAGAAGATCATTAAAAGACATCTACAGAGCAGAATTCAACAATTCAGATCCAAAAATTGGGTTGAGAAGATACAGTAGAGATTGAAGAGAAGATTCATATCTTGATTCTCCAAAAGGGTAAAAGCAAGAAGTTGGGTCCATGAAGAGGGGAAGTTTTGGCCAAAAAAAATCTTGTAAAAAATGTGCACATCATTAAAAAAAATATGTATGCGTTATGATTTAGGTACCCGAGCCTAAAAAAATGCATATGCACTAAAAAAAACTTACGCATTATATAATGCATACGTGTTTTATATCACGTATAATGCATTTTATGCATATTCGGGTCCCCTACTATTTTAGAGGGCTCAAAGAGAAAATCCCCCATCCTTGAAAATGATCATGGTATAGAGAATTTAGCCACTTCTCCCTTGAAGAAGAAGAAAAAAATGGTGGGGTTGGCCCAAGCGAGTGTTGCGACTGGGCTATGTGAGCTAAAACATAGGCCAACAAACTAGCTACTAAGAAGAAAGGGAAAAATGTGCCTTTGCATCCAAGGGTTCTTCTGGTCACCGAGGACGGTAAAAGTGTCGAGGAAAAATATTCTAAGGGAGATACTATGGTGGGTGCTAGCTTTGAGATGGGGACGGAACAAATTAGTGTGAGAAGATCCCACAGGTTGGTAAAACACAAGAAAGGGGCCCCTATGGATGATATTTCTAGTGACTCGGTAAAAACTAGCAACAAAATTGAAGGCATAAAAGCTATTGAGAAGGTGAAGGATAAGGGTCCCATTGAAGACCCTATTAATTTCTCTGACATGAACCAGATGCTTAGGGAAGACTCTACCAATTCCTCAGATACTAGGGCTGGTGCTGAGGTAGAGATCTAGAGCAAGGAAGGCAAGGTGGATGAGCTTGGTGAGTTGCAGGAGTGGGTTGCTAAGTTGGATTGTAAATTCAACTACTTGGCTCGGTTCACTATCAAAATAATTCACAAGTCGGCTCTCACTCTCTCGAATGTGGTCAAGGAGGAAATGGACAATAACACCATGGATGAAGGCCCCAATTGGATCAGGGATGTTGTGTTATACCTCTTGGTCCAAAAATGGGAGACTATGGACAATTAGTGGTTGGTTGTGTGTTGTGTTGTGTCTCTGGTGTTACTAGGTTGTGTCTGTGCGTTTTGTCTAATGTTACTGAATTTTTTTATGTTTAATGATTTTTCTTCTTTTTGGCCCTTTGGGTTCACCATGTAAAGGGTACAACACCCTGTAAATGTTGCTTATATAATCAAAAACATCCTTTAGTGTTGTTGAAAACAATTTAGGAATGTGTGCATATGTTGTATAATCATAACTTCTGCATAACACATCAAACTCAAATATGAAGGTGTATGGGTCCTTCGTGACCAATCCATAGAAGATAAGTAATGTTGATGGTAGTGTAGTAACAAAAAATATTGTCATTTCCTTGCTTGATATGATAATTGACATTAAAACTAAGCCAATGGTGTCTTGGAGTGGTGTTGTAATGCATTGTACACATTCACACTATTCTAGGACCTTTATTTAACTATATCATGCCTTAATTGGTCCTTTGCAAGGGTGTTGTAAAGTATTGTAACACACTTTCACACTTTTCTAGGACTTATTTGCTTAATTAAACCTTATGGTTCCGTTTCTAAATAAAATAAGCATAATTTGTAATTCAGTTAAGTGTTGTAAATTGTTTTAAATCACTTTCACATTTATCTAGGTAGTCTTAATCCATTGTGGTTAAGTCGAGTTATTAACCCCCCTTTTAGGCCTTAATTTGACACCTCCCGAGGATCTTTCCTGACAATCATAAATTAAATATCAAATTATTTCATTAGGAAAAATTTGGTCCTAGTAAGCTGAGCCAGGACCCATTCACCCTTAGTGGTGAATGGGTCCTCCCTTAATAGGGCCCCCCTTTCTCAGTTGATCTAGAATGGGTTTTTGGCCTTCTTTCAACTCCTCAAAGCTTGGTCCTAGAAGCTTAGCCAGGATCCATTCGCCTTTGGTGGTGAATGGGTCATCCCTTAATGAGACCCTAAGTAATATTTGAATTTCATTTTGGCAGGAATTTAAATATGTTTCTTTCCATATTTGGTGTCGGCCTTGGTTCTTTGAATTTTGGGGTTAATCTCCTAATTTAGTATAAATAAGAGGTTAATTCACATTGTTTCTCCTAGAAATTTTTTGTGACTTCATGAGATCAAGAGAAAGAGCATTAGCACACTTCAAGAGCATGCATAAGGCATTTTAATGCAGATTTCAAGTCTTTATTGCAGAAATTCAAAGTCATATCATCATATCAAGGGTTTAATGCATTCATGTTTGTTGAGCTAAGAAGTGAATGTTGCACTGCGGATCAATCTAAAAGCATCATCCTACATCCAATATCTACATTCTTCATGGCCACTCCATGATTGTTTGCAGATTTGCTTCACAAGAAAAAATACAAGGTGACATCATTTACATTATTGCACTTTCATGCTTCATTTCATCATTTGGTTTAATTACCTATAAGGAGTTTGACTGAGAAAAACCCCCATTGATAAAATGCTTTGGTAGACATGTATGGAAAATGTGGTAGCATAGAAAAGGCGGTGAGCTATTTGAAAAAACACCTCAAAGAAATGTGGTCTCATGCTGATGGAATGGCATTCCATCACCATGAGACCACATTTCTTCAAGGAATTTTTTCAAACTACTCACTGCCTTGTCTATGTTATTGTTACTATTATGCTTTGATAGAATTTTTCCAAGAATCCATAGTTTGTTGGAAAGCACCTAATTTAGGCTTTTAGCCATAGCAGCAAGGCACTAAGTAGATTGATTAAATGCTTTTGTAGAAATGTATGGAAAATGTAGTAGCATAGAAAAGGCAGTGAGTTGTTTGAAAAACTGCCTCAAGGAAATGTGGTCTCATGGTGACCATGAGACCATATTTCTTCGAGGCATTTTTTTAAAACTAATCACTGCCTTGTCTATGCTATTGCTTACTATTATGCTTTGATAGATTTTTTCCAAGCATCCATAGTTTGTTGGAAAGCACCTATTTTAGGCTTTTAGCCATAGCAGCAAAGAAGTAAGTAGATTGATAAAATGCTTTGGTAGACATACATGGAAAATGTGGTAGCATAGAAAAGGCGGTGAGTTGTTTGAAAAATGCCTCTAAGAAATGTGGTCTCATGGTGATGGACATCACCATGAGACCACATTTCTTTGAGGCATTTTTTTCAAACTACTCACTGCCTTGTCTATGCTATTGCTTACTATTATTCTTTGATAGATTTTTTTCCAAGAATCCATAGTTTGTTGGAAAGCACCTTTTTTTAGGCTTTTAGCCATAGCAGCAAGGAAGTGAACTGTTTGATAAAATGCTTTGGTAGACATGTATGGAAAATGTGGTAGCATACAAAAGGCAGTGAGCTATTTGAAAAAATGCCTCAAAGAAATTGGGTCCCATGAGACCACATTTATTTGAGGAATTTTTTCAAACAACTCATTGCCTTGTCTATGCTATTGCTTACTATTAATCTTTCATATATTTCTTCTAAGCATCCATAGCATAGACAAGGCAGTGAACTGTTTGAAAAGATGCCTTAGTAAAAAGTGGTCTCATGGAATGCCATGGCAAGAAAATACAATTGGAAGTTTCTCCTAGTTATTACTTATGCTATGTGAAGTAATTGCATCACTGCTTATGTTTAATTTCTAAACAACTATATTGTAGTTGAAATTTTGTCATATATCAACATCTAGTTATTAGTTATGGAATGTGAAGTAATGCTTTGAGTTTGAAAGATGTACAAGGCAATGCAATCAACGATATGAATATAAACTACACAAATCTATTAAGTACAATTCATTAGTTATTTATTCTTTATTCTATTACATGTGTGTAGGTTTGTCTAACTCCATTGGCACTGGGAGGTGTTCCCACGAAACCTCCAATATTAGCCTATTCAACATCCAAAATCAGATATTAGAATACCATTCATATAACAATGTTATTCACATGTAATAAATTTATAATTGTTTACTAGTTACATACCTCACCAGTAGATGCAGTGGAGTAATAAACAGGTGTAGGGCCAGTGTATCTAGTATCAACATTGTGATCCTGAAATTTAATTACAATCATAAAAATAAATTAGTTAATTTTGCATTTCAAAAATGAAATTTAAGAAATTAAACTCAATGAACATGCTAATAATCCTCATTCAAAATGTTAGCTGCCCTCACCATCTCTGTAGTTGTAGATGCATCCTACATAGCTTCTGTGTAGAAGCCTCCTAAGTGTCGGTGGGGTCATATGTACAAGTTGCCCCGCAAACCTAACATGAATGGGGTGGAAGCCTACCACTTGAGGACTCTCCTGGAAGGTACTGTAATATAGGAATGGCATGCTAGATGAAACTCTAGGTCAAAGAGTTAATAGACTGCAAAGTGTCTACCTCAACACTCTCCTTTGCGACGGAAGGGATAACAGCGTGCTCATGAGCTGACCTAACGAGAGATCGTCTCACTTGTCACCAAGGATCCATTCATGCACCAGGTCTATCTTGTGCTGACCCCCCACTTCTCCCCTGAAAGTCCCTCATATCAAAATAATTGGGAATTTTGTTGAGGATGAACTTACAGTAGAGTTTCCTCAAGAAATATTGTTGGACTTCTCAATTGTTGCATGGTGGATAGTCAAAAACCATGTACCACCTATCCCAAAAAAAAATCCTGATCCCTTGGTGGTGGCACTATTAGATAGGAAACCTCTTGGCATTAAGGTCAAGATTTTGGTTTTTGTGTGGGTCGGTGAATAATGAGCAAAAATGATATTTTGTAATTTTTCCATCTTTTACTTCTTTATATGATAATTTATCCGCATAAAAATTCCTAGTTGCCTACCTCCTATTTTCCCAACCACTTAATTGTTTATTGATTGCATCTACATGTTTTAGCATTTCTTTAAGTGAACTTGCAATTTTTCTTCTTTCCATGGTTGAACTTACTGGATCGTTCAACCTCGTGATTAACTCCTCAAGTTTTTTACTATTTTCAATTACCCCCATTAAATTTTTCTAAGTTCCAAGAGGATGTTAAGGAATTGGTGGAGGAGGTTGTTGTTGTGGTTGTTGAGGATTTTATTCATGTTCTTTTTGCTCTGGTTGTTTAGGATCATTATCATTTCCTACAAATTAAAAAAATGAATATAAAAAATAACCTAAAACTACCAATTTAGCAACAAATTCACAACAAAAAAAAACAATCCTTACTTATTCGACCTCGTTGATGTGGCGGCAACTTGGTGACAAAATTGCAACAAATTGATGAAGAAAATGCAAAATAACCTCCTTCCAAAACGCGAGCATGCAAAAGCAAGGTTTTTGGTTGCAAGTAGCAAAAAAACATAGTCACAAACAAATTATTTTGATTTGCTTTTTTTATTTTTATTTTAATAACGTATAATGCACTCACGTTATATTGTGAGTGCATTATATCGCGAGCACGTTATACTGCGAGCGTGGTGTACCGTGAGTGTGATATACTGTGAGCACGTTATAGGATCGATGTGGTCGAGCCTTTGGCTCAGTCACACCAAGCCATAACATTAGCACGTTATAACACGCTCGCGTTATATCTTATCAAATGTTTTTTGAAATTTCAGCCACTTTTTGGCCCTCCATATTTTTGCACCCGCCCCTCTAGTTAGTTTGACTACAATAGTAATGGCTAATTCTCACCCTTGAGCTTGGTCTCAGATAATTGGACATGTTCCCATCATTACAAGTACTCCTTCACTAGTAAAAAATGATATTATGTCTGTGACCCTAGGTTATGATTACAATGATGATTTTAAAAGGAAATCATAAATGTATAAAAATGAAAGAAAGCAACTAATAGAGAGTACATCTATTGTAATTTCAAAGTCTGTAATAACTAGGGTATTAACCACATTTGACCCAAATACAGAAATCATGGAGTACATGTTTTTTGTTCCCAAAGTTTAAAATAAACCAGAGAATTAGATGGATTGCTCTGAATTTTGAGTAGTTTCCAATTGGATTTTTCTAGATACGAAAATTCTAACAAAATTAATGTATCAAAAAAGAACAATGAATTGGTGTATACATCATTTCTAAAGCAATATTGAGAAAAAAAGGTTGCAAATTCAAATAGAAAAGTTACAAGAAGACCTATAAAATGAGAAAGAAATGAGGAAAGAAGCAGATAACAAAAGCAATGAATTAGGAAAAAGAATAAAAAAATTGCCTCTACATCTACAAGTAAAGAGGATAAGCAAATAGAGGTGGAATTGAATGAATTGAAGCAAAGGTTAGATGAGAGAAAAAAGAAATATGATGATGAAAAATCCACTTTAGAAAACTTTAAAAAAACCCTAGGAAAGAAAAATGGAACAAAAATTGGAGGGAGAGAGAAAAACTAGCAAAACATTAGCGGTAGAGCTGAGGGAAGCAAAATATAAAATAAAGTCTTATCAAAATAAGTTAACTACATTTTATAGAGAAACAATGAGCATAAAATGTAACAACCCAAACTGTATATCCCAAAATTATCACTATTTTTTTTTGAAATATTATTATCGTGTTTATTCAATTGTATATTCACGTGCTTCTTCTTGGAAGAATGAGGAGTTTTTCATTGATGTTGTTGTTGGCAACATGAGCATGTGGGACAAGTGCAAAAAATATTCTTATGCATTACAATGTTGTCATTGATGTCAATATTGCATCTTGCTTTGGAGATCATGGTGCAGATCATTTTGGTTGGCTATAACATACATTTTAGGATGTTTGTATAAGGAATTTTCCAAGAAGGTTTGATCTGGTAAAAATAATTATGATGAAAAATCACTAAGTGTTAATATTAGTATACAGAGCATCCAATTTTTGGGTCCGCATCAGTCCAAAATTCAACGCTTTTCTCTACAGTTTTAGTATATCTTTGTTGGCTAGTAGAAGCATATAATTCCAAAGTTTTATCTTGTTTTGGATTTTGGAGTGAAAGTTATGAGCAATAGAAGTTTGGCTTGAATGTTACAAGTGTTTTCCAATTTTGTGCATATGAGTTGGAGAGTTTGCACTTCTTCGCAGATTGGATTTGACTTTGTGGATTTGAGGAGATATTGACATATGTCAATAGAATGTACATTCCAGTTTGCATGATGTTTTGAGGTACATGTGTCTGAATTTTGGTATACAATTAGAGATTTTTTGTGGTAGGTCTTCTATGGTGCTGACCTAATAAGTTTGAAGGTATGGAAAGCTTAAATAAGTATTGTGGAGTTATATGGGATCTATTATAAGTCCATTCTGACCTATTTTAAAGTGTTTTGAGATTTAAATCTTGGTGCAAGGCATGTGTGGAAGGATTTTGAGCCAACACGTTATATTTTGAATGATACATCTAATTAGGCTAACCTAATTGATGTTATGGGTGAAGTGGATAGATAAGCTAGATCATTTTCACTGTTTTGATATAGGTCCTATGTGCAAGTGATGTGAACAATGCAAATTGAGTGAATACATTGTGAATCTAAGTTGTGAATGTTAAGCAGAAGATTAGAGTGATGCAAATGTAAAGGAAAGTAAAGTGCTAGATGAAAATTAGATAAAGTGTGTAAATTCAGTCTATTGAGCTTCACTAGAGTTGTATTTCATGCATATGATAGATGCAATTATAATAGTTCAATCTAAGTTGTGAGCTACAAAATTTCTTCTATCTCTTTTCTTCTTTCAGTGGGCATTGAGTCCACTTGGACAGTGAGTCCACTTGCAGTGAGCACTTCTATAATATAGTATAGCCGGTTATAATATATTGTGAGCTAATCCTCACCATGGTTTTTTCCATTTTGGGTTTTCCACATAAAAATCCTAGTGTTCATGTGTTATGTGATATTGATTAGATGTTTCATGCTTTCTTTTATCACCGCAATTGAATATTATATAAGTATTGGATGTTTAAATGTTTAAGTGGTTTAAAAGAATACTGGATCACCCCCCCTCTTAGTATTTAGGTGTTCAACAATTGGTATTAGAGTTTGGTTCCTTGGAAGGATCTTAACCACTTGGGGAAGATCTTGGAGGTTGAACACATGGATGTTAGAAGACTACCTACTCCGGAAGAGATTTCTATTGTTGTATCTACAAAAGAAGATTGCATATTTGATATGAATGGAGAACTCAAAGTTTCTCTTGAAGACCTTGAAAGAATTGAAGGTGAAAATAGAAATCTAAAGGAAAATTTCAGAAGCAAATGAATGCATGTCAAAAGATTGAGGGATAAAATCAATAAATTCAGAGAAAGGCATAAGGAGGTTAGTGAGAAATTGAAGCAAGAAAATGAAACCATTACTTGTTTGAAGGTGCAAGTTGAAGAAAGAAAGAGAGTTGAAGAATGCTTGAATACAATGGTGAAAAACAAATCTGAAGAATGCACAAGGCTTGAACAAGAAGTTGTGAATTTGAGATCAGACCTAGAGAAAGCAAGGATTCATGAAGATAAATTTAAGATGAGTTCAACAAAGCTTGATGAAATTATTGCAAATCATAAAGGCTCTAAAGTTAAAGAAGGTTTAGGATTTGAAAAGAGTGAAAGTTCAAAATCATATCAGACATCAAATACTGAAAAGAAAACTAAAGACAATAAGGACAATGGCAAGCAGATCCAGAATCAAAAGAATGTAGCTAGAAGACCACTAGTCAAACAACTAAATGCACAAAGGTACCCATATTTTAATGGTTTCTATTATCCTTGCAATAAATTTGGACATAAGGCTATGGAATGTAGAAGAAGAATGAATTAGAACGTTCCACCTTTTTTTGGTCAATGTTTTACATGCAAGAAATTTGGTCATAGAGCTAGTGAGTGTAAAATTTAAATGATGAATGGTTATAACAATGGTAGAATGGTTCAATATTTCAATGGCTATTGTTATACATGCTATGGATTTGGGCATAAAGCTAATCAATGTAGATATGGAATGAATGGAAATAAGATTGGTCAAAAAATGTCATATGCTACAATTGCAATAGGATTGGACACATTTCTAAGTTAAATTATAGAAGCAAAAATATGAAGAAGGATAATCCGATAAAGAAGAATGAATCAGTGTAAAAGATTGATCCAAAAGAAACAAAGAAGGAGATGGATAAGATTTGGAGAAAGAAGAGATCAAGGTTAAGGATGAATCTGTACCAACATCTGATGCATATGTTTCCTCTAGAACTAAGTTGAGAGCTTTGGCTCAAGGGGATATTTATTGAAAATCTTTTATCCCTTGCCAAAGAAAATGGTGTTGATGCTTCAACATAAGGATATGTGTTGTAGGTCACCATGCTTGATATTTTGGAGGAAATTCCAGTAGAAAATGTTGAAATGGGGAAGATTGTGGAGCATTTGAAGGTAACTATGCACATAGTGAAGGGTTTGTCAGCTTTATCATTTGAAGCATTCAATGTAAAATTAGGCCAGTTTCAAGGGTTATAAAGTGATTTTACTTAGCCAAATTCATTCACAATGAAATTGATAAGGAGACTTGAGTAGCAAAGAAAATATTTGGAGTGATCAAGGTGATTTGTGATCTAGTGTGTTTTAACTCTAATCAGAAAAGTGAAGGAAAAGGTATTTTTAATATTTGTTTTCGCTAGTTTCACAAAGAACTTTGTTGAAATTTGAATTCATTTTGAAATGGCTACATTGAGGTTTATTGAAGTTATTGATAGGCCATGACCCAAGTTTAAAAAACATCATGTTAAATCCATAGAGGTCAATCTGATAGGTGTATTTTTGCGTGTTCCATACAATATTTTACATATAGAAGATATAAGGATTTATATCTGGCAGAAATTTCTGGTTTTTTTTTTTTTGGCTGATTGAGCACCAACCGAAGATACTTTGATATCCACTTTGATAACGATTTGACGAAGACGTTCGATAACCAACTGCAATCAATATAGCGATGAATTGATGGATTAGTATGATATTGAATTAATAATTGATCATAGCGTCTGAATTTCATCTTATACATGGTTGACGAATTCCGTATATATTACCAGTTCAGAACACTTTCTAAGCTCTTGACAGAGCACAATATGAAGCCTTGAATCTCTTTATTCCTGCGAGGATGCAAGGAAAAAGAAATAACTCTGCTAAGGAAAATGGGCAGGAAAAGCACAAAGATGAAATCATATCTGGTACTATACGAAATGCATCATTCAAAGATGATAAACCAAGCGACAAGATTCGAAAGTATAGAGATTGACTAATAAGAGATTAGTTGCCTCAACCTGATTTTATTGAAAAGCCCAAGGACAATCTGCATATAAATATAGTGGCACTTATGCATAAAACCAATGAGCATATGTATATGCTACAGCACAAATAATGAAGAAGGCTGAAGATGGACAATTTGGCAAGACATGATTCCGCCAAAAAAGAGAAGCGGAGGCGGGCGGCAGGAGCCTAGGAAGCTCAATAAATCCAGAAGATCTAGTAGAACAACACCAATTCCCCTCCTGCATTTACGAAGTCCTTCATGACTTGGAAGCCCATGAGAAAAGAGAAATTCTAACTGGAAAGTCCCTCTCTGCAAAGAAGTCTCTGCCATGTTGGACTAAGGAACATCGAGAGGGGGGCTTGGAAGTGGTTCAAATAAGATTTTAACTTTCAATTCTGATCATAAACCATTCACAACATCTAAACTGAAATAGACATGCAAGCACATTAAAGAAACAATCAAAAATCATAACACCGATATTTTTACGTGGAAACCTTGTTAGGGGAAAAACCATGATGGAGATTAATCCAAAATTTATATACTATGTTAAAAGTATGAAGAAAAAAGGAATGCACACGCATCTGCCTACTTCCTAGAGCTCCACCGCCAAAAATAAGGCTCACTATCTTGCCAAAATATTTAGATTACAACAAAATGTTGAACTGAAGATAACATCTACAAATGCCTAGTTTCACCGTAGCCACATGTACCAACCTCGGACCTCTGCATTCAATTTTCCACTCTTTAGCTCCTCGGCTTGTCTGGATCTCACAACAACTCTTCCTACTACAAAATTCACTCACCGGGATCTCTGGATATCTCTATCATACCTTCTACTCTTCCACACCTATTCGCTCACACACACCAAAATGAAATATCGATCTTATATATATATCCGCTACCAAGATTTCAATTTCTATATGTCAGCTTCAGCAAAATATGAAATACAAAATATTCTTCACATGTCAGCTCAAATCATGAGCAATGTTTGATGCACACCCACACAAGTCGGCTAGACTATAGCTACAACCCAAAACAAAATTTCCAACACAAGAAACAATTAAACAATTATTCCTTATACATCCACGACATGCTACATTCACCAAGTCAGCCACCGAGAACAAATAAACAAAAAAACATCATGTCGAATCTCCAAGCTCATACACTGATTAATGCAACATCACAAAACTTACCAATAAGATAACACATATGCTTAACAAGCTATCCTGGGGATCCACAACACAAAATGATGATCTGGTAAAGCATACATATCGACAAACTACTCGAATACCCTATTCTTCATGCTTTTTGTTGGTAATACTTTGTTCTCTACTTTGTCTGCCAGTATGAGCAAATTTTGATATAGTCCAGAATAAATTAATCTCCGGGGCCTCCCATCAATGAAAAACTAGCCGATGCCAAAAAATCTTTAATTGATGGCAACACTTAGTGAAAAATGACTAAGTGTTGAAACCAAGAGATTATGCTGCCAAAATTCAAAATTTCAAAACACTGCTCCCCCTTGGAATGACAAGGCATTTTTCACAGCACTCTCTCCCCTTTTGACATCAATGAAAAAATTTCAATGCTTTCTCTCTCCCCCTTTTGCTAATTAGAAATAGGATCAAAATTTGAAGAACTAAAATTGTTGCACAAGTCAGAAAATGATTTTATACTTATCTTTCATTTCCGGAAGAAATTTCTTCCAAGCATCTACTGCAATCCCAATGATTAAAATCAAGTTGTTTTCTGATGTCCAGTTGATAATCTGGATGAGGGATTCCAGAATAGTAATTGCTTCTTCTAACTTTTCTCATTTCCATAGAACCTCAATTAGCTGCTACAATCTGCATTTAGTTAAATCCTTTACTTTCCAAAAAGTGTCCACAAGGCTGTTTCTAGAAAAGTGAACTTTTGCATGCTCAGTCTGCAACACTTGAATTCTTTTCTTGATTGCACCATCCTTATCCTAAAACATGTAATCCTGGCCAAATTTTATTAACTCAACTTCAATCTGCTCCAGCTTTTCCTTGCATTTCCCAACGACATGAGGCCAACAAAGACAATAATTGTAGATGTTATTTGCTGAGTTTATACATTGCCTCAACACATTCATTTTCCTTTTAAATTTGGTAAGGGATATCCTGAAATGCTCCTTCAAATGTAGAATTATTTCTTCCTCTTTCTTATCCTAAGACTCAGATGTCATAGCTTTCCCGATACATTCAATTATCTCTTCAGGTAACACATTTTTCAAACTTTCCAATGCAATGTTACTGTGCTCAAAATAACTACCTAGAGTGCTCTCAGTTAGGTCCTTCTCATATGAGGGACTATCTAACCAAATATCAACAATCTTCTGCATTCCATCTTTCTCCTAAACAATTTGCAGTATCTTTGTTTTGAATAAAGCACCTTCTTCTTCACTTCCTTCCGCCATTTCTACATCTAGTTCAACTGATTTTGGGTCCTCCCTTGGAGTGTACTCATCATAATCTTCATCGGGTATATCCACAATTATCTGTTCTTTACCTTTTCCTTCAGATTTTGGAGACTTGTGTGTCAGATGAGTGTCATCAGCAAATTCTAGTGACCTTTTCTGCTTCCTTTCTATTTTATTCGAAGATGATCCAACTTCAAGTGATTTTACCAGAATGAAAATGCTAACTACTCCAAACTTTCCAAGCAATTCTCTAAAGAAATTTGCATAAACTTGCTCACAATTTTCCAGAGTATTAGAATGTTCAAAAAATTTCTTACAAATCGGTTCATTTTCCTTCCATACCACATTATCATTCTAAGGCAAGCAATTCAAAATATATATCATGATACATATGATCAAAGTACCAAACTTAAAGGGGTAATTTGCATCCTTTGTCAGTTGCACATTTTCCATCAATTGATCTTTTAGCAAACTACACAGGTCAAAGTCTTGATCCTCCATTATCATTTTATGAGATATGTAAACTGCGCCTGCCGAGGTTGCGCCTTCCTTGTTTCTGAAGAAAATTTTGTATGAAATCCCATGTACAATGTACCTTGTTATCGTATCTTTGATTATCCAATTTACTAGAGCCCTTTGATCTCTTGTCACTCTGGTTAGGGTTTTGAATTCCTTGTTCCAAATCAACTTCTTTTTCGAAATATCCCCAACATTGCATAATCCAATTAAATTTCT
Organism: Sequoia sempervirens; assembly: GCA_007258455.2. Taxonomy (NCBI): domain Eukaryota; kingdom Viridiplantae; phylum Streptophyta; class Pinopsida; order Cupressales; family Cupressaceae; genus Sequoia; species Sequoia sempervirens. The sequence continues at coordinate 6,296 of VDFB02159511.1, read as the reverse complement.
AATCACTTCTTTCGAAATGAGATAGGTTTTATCCAAAATAAGAGTATCCTCATTCAATCTGTTCAGGATAAACCTAACGAATTTCATGTTGTCAAAATAAGGAAACTCATTCCAAATGTCCAAAATTTTATGTTTCACACCTTCAAGCCACTTCAATTCATCGGTCGGAAACATATTTCTCACATCCTTGATCTTTCTACTGCTATATTCATCCAGATTCACAATTCCTTTGATTTGCTTCATTTTCCTTTCCGTACCGAACAATTTTTTCTATCGAGCACAAAATTCAAATTCTACAAGCAACTGAAATACCCGATGAATTCACCGCCAAATTTACTTGACTCCTTCGAAATTCTACTGCAAAGGCTCTCCTTCTATTCTTCTTCAATGTAAGGTGACAAATGAGGGTTCCAAATACCCTTTTATAACTTCGTGCACCTAACCTTTTTACCACATTAAATGTTTTGCCCTAGGAGTTTCGGTAACTCTGTTTTCTCAGACAGCAAGAGAAGAATTCATTTGCAAACCTTCCACATCTCAGTTTTCTGTATAAGTGATCATAGGAATATTTTTAGATTGATAGCACAACTACTGAAAATTTCTTGCATTCTAGTGCCAACTATTGACAGGGGGACAAAGGATTTTTCTTGAAAAAATCCCCCTAGGCCAATGGCCTGAGATCGATTTTCAGAGGAATTACCAGAGACTGATTCTGGTACCTAGGCTTATTTCCTTCATTAGATTCACTCTTCTTGATCTGTGTTTTCTTCATCTGATCTCTTATTTCTTCCATAGTCACTTTCCCTTTTCCTTTATCATCTTTCTGTGAAATTCTTCCTTTGTATACCAGACCTCTTCTATCCATGTTTTTGTTCCTGCAGAATCTTGCAATGTGACCAAATCTGTTACAAATGTAGCACATCCGATTTCTTTTTCTAGACCATTCATTCCATTGCTTTCCTCTTGATTTTCATTGATTAGTAACATGCCCAAATCTTCCACAGGTGTAGCATTTGACATTCCTTATACTGACAGACATACTTTTGCATTCAATTGACTTATGACCAAACTTATTACAACTAAAATACTGATGAGGAAATGATGGACTACTTGAATTTATTTTACTTCTACACTGAGAAGCCATATGACCAAATTTATTACAAGAAAAGTAGTAACCATTAAACTTTTGAGCATTGGGTTGTCTTACCGGATATCTTCTACCTTTGTTCATCTGAATTTTTTGTTTGGAATCCTTATGTTTAGATTTAGAGCTTTCACCTTTCTCATAGCCAAGGCCTCGCTTATCATTTGCATCCTTTTGTCCTTTAGTGAGCTCATCAAGCTTAGCAGAACTGATCCTGAACTTCTCCTTGTACTCATTTGTAGTAGTGAGTTCATCTCTAAGAATAACTATCTATCTTTCAAGCTCTTGTTCATTATTTTTGGATTGTTACAGTTCAATTTCCAGCTAAATGAATCCACACTTAACTATGTTGCATTCCTCAGATTTTTCTTTTAAGGATTGGGCGAGATTCTCCTCATTATTCTTCATTTCTTCAATCTCCTTAGTTAGCTTCATCGCCACAGATTCCATCTCAAGCTTTAGAGTAGCATTGTTCCTAGCAAGTTTTTCACATTCTTTTGTTATTTCTTTTAGGGTCTAATTTAGATGAACATCTTTCAAGCTTTTATTTTCTCTTTGATTTAGCTGATCACAAAGTTCTTTCCTTTGTTCTCTTGACTCATTGATTTTATCCTTCAATGATTGAATGAATTTTTCAGCATCTTGAAGATTTTCTTTTAATTCCATGACTTTTGTTTTAGACTGATCAAGATCATCAAGTGCCACCATAAGTTGTTGTTGAAGACCACCAGAGTCCATTGTATTCCAAGATCCACCTCAAGCTATTAAACTTCTGCAGAGGAACCTTACTCTGATACCAATTGTTGGACTCAAGGAACACTGAGAGGGGGCATGAATCAGTGTTTAGCAAGATTTAAATTTCAATTATGATCATAAACCATTCATAGCATTTAAACTGAAATAGACATGCAAGCACATTAAAGAAAGAATTAAAACACCATAACACCAATATTTTTACATGGAAACCATGTTAGGGGAAAAACCATGGTGGAGATTAATCCACAATTTGTATACTTTGTTAAAAGTATGAAGAACATGCATTTAGACACACTGCCTAGAGCTCACTGCTCAAAATAAGGAACGCTCACTACCTTACAAATTGTTTGGATTACAAAAAAATGTTGAACTGAGAAGATAGTATCTACAAATGCCTGGTTTCAGTTCCAGTGAAGCACATGTACCAAATTTTGGACCTCTTGTGTGATTCTGCACTTAGCTCTGCTCTACTCTTCCTTAATTCACAACAATCCTCTTCTTCTCATGCAAAATTCACTCACTGATCTTCTAATATTCGCACACATATCTGCTCTACTCTTCCACACCTATTTGCTCATACACACACCAAAATGAATTATCGATCTTATATATATATGCTACCAAGATTTTAATCACTATATGTTGACTTCAACAAAATATGAAATACAAAATATTCTTCACATGTGTCAACTCAAATCATGAGCAATCTTTGATGCGCACCCACAAAAGTCAGCTAGACTATAACTACGACCCAAAACAAAATGTCAAACACAAGAAACAATTAAACAATTATTCCTTATACATCTGCGACATGCTACATTCACCAAGTCGGCCACCAAGAACAAATAAACAGAAAACATCCTGCCAAATCTCCAAGCTCGTACACTGATTAATGCAACATCACAAAACTTACCAATGAGATAACATATATGCTTAACAAACTATCCTGGGGATCCACAACACAAAATGATGATCTGGGGAAGCATACAGATTGACAAACTACCTGGATACCCTGTTCTTCATGCTTTATGTCGGTAATACTCTGTTCTCTACTTTTCTTGCCGGTATGAGCAAATTCTGATCTACGGACTAGAATAATGACTTCAGTTGCCATCAATGACAACACTAGAAGCTATATGCCAACAGTGCAAAGTACAAGGCTTAAGAAGAAGAAGGCTACTTTGGTAACACCACGTATAGGTCCTGACAAGAAAATAATAAAATGGAAAATAGTAAGAGAAAAGAACATAAGTGTAAATGTTGAAGAGGAAGGAGATGAAGAAGAAGTACCTCAATTGTTCTGGAAGAGAAAAGATGAAGCTTCATAGAGTTAAGCAAGTTCCAAGAAATAGAGCATGGATGTTGTGGAAACCAATGAAAAAGAAGAAATGGAGAAAGAAAAGAAGGCATTTGTCATCCACATGGGAGAAAAGAAGAAAGAAGCCACCAAGAAAGTGTTTTTAGAGAAGAATAAAGTAGAAACAAGGCAGAAGAAGACTCTTAATGAAAGGAAAAAGAAAAAGGAAACACCTCTTGTAAGCACACATACTCCCATGAAGTTAGAAACAATATTCAATAATATTTTGCAGCATGAAATGTTAGCAAAAACTATAGCCTTGTACAATGAAGTAGATAAGGTGGATAAGGCCACCATTGTAGAAGTTATCATCAAGTATATTATTGTTTTAGAAGTTGACATGAGAAACATTGAAAACCAAATTCCTACGGAGTTGTGGAATGTCTTGGTGAAGAGAAGGCAAGAAGCAATATAATAAGAGGCAAAAATAAAATAATATGCATTGAAGAAGATTGGTGCTCCTCTCTTACAGGAAAATAAAGCCACATTGCTTGAGTTGTATAGCACATAATTTAGGACAAAGTAAAGGGTGACTACCCTTATGGGAAGAGACAAAAGTGAGGTTGAAAGGCTTCGATAGGAGATAGTTGAAAAGATTGTAGAGATAACATAGAGGTATGGAATGACTTGAGAATGCACAAAAAATCTAGCTTTGGATGTCATTATACAAGACAAAGCACAGGACATTGATGCTCAACCTGAGCATGCAACATATGAAGGACATGCTCAAGATAATGTCCTTCTAGAAGTGGAAGAAGTTACAAAGGAAGATGAAGAGGTAGAGAAGAATGTTGAAAAATAGACCATCGTTGATGAAGATACAACAAAGGAGGATACCTCTCCTCCTTTGGTACTTGAGGAGAATGTTGAAGATACACAAGGAAAATCAAAGATAGCTCCTTTGGATACCACAAACTAGTCTGCTAGTGAAGAAAATGTAAATAAGAATGAAGGAAAGGAGACTGGTGACCAAGAAAATAAGGAGAAGGATGATGAGGAAGAGAATGAAGATGCACCCGAAGATGCAAAGATAGAAGAAGAAACACTAGTGAGCTCTAGAAAGAATGAGAAAAATGAGCTGAAGGAAAAGACTACGGAGAATATAAAGGCTTCTAGTGAATCCTCTGACTCTTGTAGAGATTCATTGAAGAAATTACTAAGCATGCAACTCAATTTCCAACCTGTTTTATTAGCACAACTGCTACAATTACCTATGCAACAAGGGAATTTGGACCTTGACAAGATTTCCCCACTCCACAGGCTTCAATTGGGAGAAGTATTCCATGCATCATCTTGGAAGGAGATTATAGAGACCCATCAAAAGAGTGGAGAGATAATGAATGAAGCTGTAAAGTCTCTTCAAGAGACCATACCTAGTGCAAGCATTGACATCTCACTTTTTGGAATGGAGAATTTGAAGTTATTAATTGATTCTTTTAAAGAATATGTTACTGGTCTTGAGGGAAAATTTGAAAATGAGATTGAAAAGAAAATAAATTATAAGAAGATGATGGATATTATTGAGAAGTGTACCCTCACACACAAAAAGTTTCAAGAAAACCTCAAGGGTGCACAAGATTGTGTGGATGAGGCATAGGCTCTATTCTAGTATTGTATGAAGTGTTCTAGAACCACACAAAACATCAAGAGTGAAATTGACTCAATTGAGTCCCAAATTAACAATGCTTCCAGTGCCTATAATCTGGAACGTAATCTGATTGGCAACACAAGAACAACAATAGAAGATTTGCATGAGAGATTCTTCCAGTTGTAGGCCCAAAAGGAGAAAATCATTTTACAATTTGGAAATCTAAGGGACTTGGTAAATTCTTAATTCATATCTGTTTCAAGTGCCCTTTTGAGTGCTAACAAGGCTACACAGATAAATCTGGTACCTAACACTCCAAAAGAAGGAGAAGAAATTATAATGGAGCTAGAGACACAATTTAGGATGCTTGGGACAACAAAGAAAATTTGGGAATAAGTTAAACAATCCTAGAAAATACATGTGCAGAAGCTTCAAGATTCAACTTCCTCCAATTGATAGTATTCTTTATGCATTTTTATTTTTCAGTTTCAAATTCTTTGTACATATTTTGATTATATAGAGTGATTTCCAGTACATGTTTTTTGTTTTACTTTGGTACATAACTTAGGGGGGGTCAATTTAATTTTTCAGTTTGTACATATGCATATATTTCTCAGGGGGAAATCTAGTTTGTGTTAGAAAAGTTGTTGTATGCACCATTTTCCCTTGATGTCAAAGAGGGAGAATGTTTTGGAGATGTTTAGGAATGTTTCCATCAATGAAAAAGGGGGAGATTGTTGGAATAATGAGGATTTTTTCATTGATGTCAATATTGCATCTTGCTTTAGATATCATGGTGTAGAACATTTTGGTTGGCTCTAACATATTTTAGGATGTTTGTATAAGGAAATTTTGCAAGAAGGTTTGATCTAGTAAAGACAATTATGATGAAAAATGACTAAGTGTTAATATCAGTATACAAATCATTTGATTTTTGGGTCTGCATTGGTCTGTCATTCAGTGCTTTGTGTTGGTGTAATTAAATGTCTTGTACCTTGTCCTAGGTCATGATTACACCTTAGTTAAGATTACTTAGGGACCACATAGGATGTTGTTGGAGATTTTCCACTTTTGGTGGACTTGACATGTCATTACCTCATCACTTCCACCTTTTGTAGACACATCATGTGATTATCTCTCCATCTTAAGTGGAGTGATAAGTTTTCCTAGTTGTCTCATGTCATAAGATTCTGACACTTGTCATAATCTTATGCCCTTCTATGTTCTCACCTTGGCTATATAACCAAGGGGTCTCTCTCATTTGTAATCAATCATTGTACTGCATATCATATTAATGACATTGAATATAGTTTATTCTTGTCATAATCTCTCTCTTTTCTTGTGCTTTCCATTTGGTCCATAGATCTTGGGTGGCAACCATAGCCAATTCTAACATAGTATCAGAGCCAGGTTGGGTGCCATTGGAGAGTCTATTTCTGAAGAGAGATTCC
>VDFB02159510.1:0-61174 GCA_007258455.2 Sequoia sempervirens | reverse complement strand
TTCACCACCTCCACAAACACCATTCCAAATCCACCACCACCCCAACCACCACCAACCTCCACCACATCAAGCCAATACAACTTGGAACTACAAGTGGATTTTCAAAGGGGATACCAACAAGTGCAAAAAAAAAAGCCATACAACTAGCTGCTCAACAGGCCGCTCAAGCTGCGCAAGTTTCCCAAGTATCCCAAGCCGCCTTATAAGCACAACAAGCCCAAGCTTTATTGCAACAACAACAACAACAAGCCGCCCAAGCAGATCAAGCATTGCAAGAAAAAAAGGTGGCTCAAGCACAAGCCCAATATCAAGCATGTGCACAGGCACAACTTCTTGCACAAAGACAAGTAGAGTAATTGCAAGCATATTAGCAAGTAATAAAGCAATATCAAGAGAAGTAAGAAGTTGCCAAATTGGAAACCGAACAACAAGTGTTGTTGGAACAACAACAAGCACAACAACAAGCATTGTTGGAAAAACAACAAGCGCAACAACAAGCACAAATCTTAACACAACAAAAACAAGATCAACAACAGACATTGTTCATACAACAATAGGTGGAAGCCTATCTAGGTAGGTAGAACATACAGATACCATCGAAAAACAAACTTACCAACCCACCCATCCAACCCACGATTGAAACACCCCAAAACACTTTCATCCCATCCCTTGATCCACAAAATGATGTAACGACAAAATTTAGGTTCCTCTCGCAACAAGTGCTTGATCTTCAATCAAGGTGAACAACAAAGACACCAAGAAACTTGTGTCTGTATCCATTTGATAGAAGCTTGGTAATGAAACCATTCCCCAAGGGATTTGAGATCCCCAAATTTGACAAATACCGAGGGATGAGAAACCCTAAAGATCACATCAGGGAATTCTAGGTTCATTGCATGGAAGTCGCATATGATGATACTTATCTGATGTGACTATTTCCTAGGAGTTTGCAGGCCATGCTATGGAATGGTTTTCTTGCCTGCCTTCAGTCATTAGAACATTCCAAGAAATTATAGATGCATTCATTAAGAACTATGCATGCAACATTGCAATGGATGTTAGTCTAGAAGAACTCTCAGCTTTGAAATAAGGAAAGGGTGAATCTTTCGCTTCATTCCTACAACAATGGCGATCCAAGGCCAATCAAAGAAAGTGGACTATGCTAGAAGAACAAAAAAATTTCACCATCATTGCCAACCTTGACGGCCTCTTGGCATTTCATCTCAAGGTTCAGGGCATCACCACATATGATCAGTTAATCCCCAAGGCGCTCAACATCGAAAGGGCATGACTCAACCCGCAGGATCAACCTCATACCCTGAACAACAAAACAATAGCCCATCTTCCAACTACAGCGATAAATCACACACGTGGGCAAGGAACAAAAACATTACTAATGATGGTGTCGTCGACGCCAAGGTGGTCATTAGTGCCCCTCGCCAAAATACACTCACACCACAAATCCAAATCCAACACCAAAAGAATCATCATGCAACACAACAACCACACAACAATCTGACAATCAATAATCTCAATGAGCAAAGGGCACCACCCCAATGCAAAAAGATTTATCCCAAGCAAAAATACACCACTTTGGGGGAACCACTTGAAGATAATGAAAAAGTTGATAGATGAAAAACTCATCAAGCCTCCTACATTTGAGAATTACCAAAAACCAGATGTGAAACCTCCTTGGTATAATGAGAATCAACTCTACGAGTTCCATTAAATCAAAGGCCATACCACGAACAGTTCCATGAGACTAAAAAACATAATCCAAGATCTCATCAATAAAAGAATCATAAACATGGAACAACCTATAGGAAATCAGGATCTTAAGATATATATGAATCTGATTCCAAATCATGGCAACAAAGGGAATAACAATAACAAAGATAAAGGGAAAGGCACCCACTCAAATGTAAATCATGTGTATGAAATAGTCATCGCCTCCCTAGATGAAAACTGCATGGTCATTACTATCAAGGGTGCCTATGCCGAAGATTGTGGAGTCACCACAAGAGGTAGAAAAGTAACCATCATAGGATCATCCCATCCAAACAAAGTCCCTATATCTAGATCCATTCCTAATGGCTATAATTTCCTAGATCAGCTCAAGAGAACACCAGCACAAATCTCCATCATGGAGTTGCAAAAAATCTCATCTACCCATAGGAAAATCCTTGAAGAAGCATTGGCCTCATCCACTATCCCCGTAGATCTTGATATAGAGCAATTCCAAGTTGTGGTCATAAATATCGTTACGCCTATTATTCTTACATTCTCCAACCAATATTTCCCCACTCAACCATCTCACAATCGTGCACTTCACTTGGAAGCCATTGTACACAAGAGAAAAATCAAAAGGGTCTTGGTGGATGGAGGTGTGGGCTTGAACATATGTTCCCTAAGTCTCATCAAGCAATTGAAAATATCAAAATATTCCATCGACAAAGGAAAGAGTATCACAATAAGAGCATGTGATGAGCAAGAAAGAGTGTCTTAGGGCACAATCAAACTCCCTATTCAAGTAGGGCCTACCATCATGGAAACCGCTTGTCAGGTCTTGGACCTCGACTTGCCATATAAGATCCTCCTAGGATGTCCATGGATCCATGTGATGAAAGCAATAGCATCAAATTTCCACCAATGTGTGAAATTTACACATGATAGACAAGAAGTAACCATCCATGGAGATCCTAAACCTTTCTCATACTACAAAAATATTGAAGCAAAACATTACAAAATCCACCAAGTAGCAAAAAATGATGAGGGCCCATCCACACCATACATCAATCCCACCACTCTCGCATCCACTTCTGTGATAGAGACACCTGCCACTCCCACCATTCCCACCATCTCTGACATCAAGCTCATCATCCAAAATAATGGCTGTGGAAATTACAAGCTTCCCAATAATGCTTTTGTGGTAGGAGAATTGTTGTAATCTCCTAAATCAAAGGGATGCTCACAAATAAATGAGGCTTGCACATGTCAAACGCCTCTTGAAAACTATCCCACCTTCACAAGTTGGGGAGATCTTGGATGAGAAGTTATTGAGGTAGATCCATCTCATATGCTCTATCAAAATGAAAGACCAGTACCAGATTTACCAATGGATGATAGTAGCAAGGGTCTAAAAATGATGCTCATGATGGGCTATGACAAAAATCAAAGACTTGGACAAAACAACAATGGGCTTATAATACATATCATGCCAAAGATGCGACCAATAACAAATCTTGGCCTTGGATGTACCCCTTCGAGTATAACCATACGAGGCTAAAGTCTGGTAGTTAGAACAATTAATAATCCTCCTCAGCCAACCCCAACAAAACTACGATTACTAGTGTCTACAAGTAGAGTCATAGATAACTTTACATTTGATATAACCAATGTTTGTAGTAGTAGTGATGATGAGGTTCACCTAACTAACTTACCTAGGCTATTTGAGGATACCACTCTATGCATGATTAGTACCCTATCTTTTGAAACAGACCACCAAAATCATGAGATCCACCTAGTATATCCCCAACTCATCGACTACGACCAACGAGGACCACCAGTTCTTGATACATTTGAAAACGATGAGGTGCTCTCAGAATTCATGGGATTGGGTCAACATTCCATATGGGGATCACAAAGTAGGGTTTATAATGGAGTTGGACATGCATGCCTATTATGTGGAAATGATTAAATCCTTCAGTCACAAAAATGAGAAATTAAGAATAATATCGAAGTCCTTGAGTGAAACCCACACTGTGGCACTCTCTAACAAGAAAAAAGTAAAAAGAAAGGACACATCCAATGGTGAAAACCTCTCTAAGGCACCCGAGGATGGGGGATTCAATCTTCCTTTAAGATCTATTCATTAGGAAAAGTCAGCAATCTTGGCAGAAAAATGCAATCTGGTCAACCTAGGAATAGAGGAGACCCCACATATCACATTCTACGCAGAATCACTACTATCAGAAGAGCAAGAGCTCCTAGCAACATTCCTAAGGGAAAATAGATAAACTTCGCATGGAGTTATGCTGACATGCCAGGACTTGATCCAAAGACTGTGGTTCACCACTTAGCAGTGTATCCAGAAGCAAAGTCTGTCAAACAAAAGCTTCAAAAAATGCATCCTCAGATTGCCCTACTAGTCAAAATGGAGCTAAAAAAGCTATTAGACGTAGGATTCATCTGATCGATAGACTATCCAGAATGGGTATCAAATTTGGTACCTAATTCAAAACCTGATGGAAATATTAGAATCTACATAGACTTCAGAGATGTGAACAAGGCATGTCCAAAAGATGATGTCCCGCTTCCAAACATTGATATGATAGTAGACATGATAGCTAGACATGAGATTTTGTCACTAATGGATGGATTCTCAGGTATAGTCAGATCATGATGGCTAAGGAGGACCAACATAAGACAACTTTCACTTGTCCATGGGGGACATACTACTAGAACATGATGCCATTTGGCTTAAAGAATATAGGGGAAACATATCAAAGGGCCATGACATTGATATTCCATGACATGATCCATAAGATAGTTAAAGACTATGTTGACGACATTCTAGCCAAGTCCAGAAAGAGAAAAGATCACATAGCAACCCTTAGTTCCATCTTTGACAGGCTAGAGGAGTACAAGGTCAGATTAAACCCTAAGAAGTGCGTATTTGGCATACAATTGAGAAAATTGCTAGGATATATAGTATTAATGAGGGGTATCGAGGTAGATCCAGCAAAGGTAAAAGAAATCCTCAAGATTGAGGCACCAAAGACATTAAAGCAATTAAGAGGTCTCCAAGGCAAACTCCAGTCCATTAGAAGATTCATAGCACAACTGGCAGACAAACAAAATCCATATTCTCACCTACTCCACAAGGGAGTAGCATACAAATGGGATACCAAGTGTGAAGAGGCATTCAACAAAATCAAAGAATATCTACTAACACCACTAGTCTTAATGCCACCCATCCCAAAGAAACCATTGATCTTATACGTGTCAGCAACAACAACAACCCTTGGAGCTCTTCTAGCTTAGCATGATGAAAATGGAATAGAAAGGGCTATCTATTACATTAGTAGGACAATGGTTGGTCATGAGCTAAACTATTCATTCATCGAGAAAGCATTCCTTGCAGTAGTGTTTGCATCACAAAAATTTAGACATTACATGTTGGCACATAAAATAAAACTCACCGCCAAAATCGACGCTCTCAAGTATCTACTATCAAAGGAAATGGTCATAGGAAGAATGGAAAAATGGGTGATGATATTATTAGAATATGGCATCAAATATGTGGAGAGGAAAATAATGAAGCACCAAGTCAACGCAGACCAACTAGCAGAAGCACCAATCTATTCCGAGAACCCTCTTGTCTCAGAATTTCCAGATGAATCTATTTTCAATTTCAATGTAGCTAACGACTGGAAACTATACTTTGATGGCTCATATACACAACATGGATAGGGAGCTGGTGTTTTCTTTATCACACCACAAGGGGATTGCATACCAAGGTCCTACAAACTAGCATTTCCCTACACCAATAACATTGAAGAATACAAGGCTTTAACATAAGTCTCAGGATAGTAGTGCAATAAAACATTATAGCTCTGAAAGTGCATGGAGACTCAATTAATCGTAAATCAAGTGAACGATGAATACCAGACCAAGGACCAAAAGCTCACTCCATACAAGAAATTAGTGGAGACTCTCAAAGAATCCTTCATCAAAATTACTTTTGAGTAGATACCTAGAGCCAACAGCAGAGAAGCAGACACCATGGCAAGAATTGGGTCCGTATCGGACATCCCCAACAATGTTCCAAAATATGAATTCCTGATAGAGAAACTTCTCGTGCCTACATTCGAGGTACCAAAATTAGAATTAATGTGCAAAACTGTTGGTCCCAGTGATCCTTGTTACCATGACATTTATACATACCTTCGAATAGGAGTCATACCCGCTGACTTACCATCAAACCTAAAATGAACCTTTGTCAAAAAGTCATTCAGATTTGTCATCCTAGGTGATACCCTATATCGTTGGAGCATAGAAGGAACCCTACTATGTTGCTTAAATGCTGAGGAGGCATTGACCACTCTAACTAAAGTACATAATGGTATATGTGGTTCACACTCTAGTGGAATGACCATAGCTAAGAAATTACTGAGGATGGGGCATTATTGGCCCACAATGGAATGATAAGCACATGACTATGCGAGAAGGTGTCTACAATGTCAGCAGCATGGGGGCCTCATCTATGCTCCATCTCAAGAGCTTCATCCTATCACACCATGGCCCTTTTTACAGTGGGGACTTGATCTCATTGGAAAAAGCACTCCCACTTCATCTAACAGTCACAAATTCATCATAATCACAACAGAGTACTTTACTAAGTGGGTGGAGACCATACCCATGACATACATAACTAGGAAGCAGATTTCAAAGTTTATCCTAAACTATCTCATTTGCTGCTATTGTGTTCCATAAGTCATTATCTCAGATAATGGGACACCATTTAAGAATCAATATGTTCATGACTTATGCAAAAAATTCAAAATCCAACATCACTTCTCCACCCCATACTATCCCCAAAGCAATGACCAAGCAGAAGCTACAAACAAAACCATTTTGAAAATCCTCAAAAAAATAGTCAATGATGCAGGTCATGATTGACATTTATAGCTTAATCCCACCCTCTGGGCCTATCAAACCAACATCCACACACCCACCAGAGCTACCCCCTTTTCGAACCAAAAAATTAGAAAAAGTATAAAAAATAGTAAAGAGAAAAAATTGTCCTCTAGTGAAAACCACTTCGGTGGCACTTTGGGCAAGTACATTGGTGAAAAACTGGCAAACAGGTGCCTTGTGTAATTAAGCACTTCCCATCCATCGATATCTTTATGACTTGTTCTGCATCATCCATTCATTTTTCTTCCAGAATCCATCGCATTCAAGTCTCCATCCATCACTCATCCACTTGCATCTGCACCATAACTTGGTCTTGTGTTCGTATCATGATCCCTCCTAGTACTACTCGGCCCATCCTCAAAGTCAGTTTGTCCTACTGTTATTAGAGTACTCTATTGCATCACACTGGGGGCATGTTCTCATTGGATCAGATTTGTGTATATTCTTAAAATCCTAAATATTAGAAAATTCAAAAACATCAAAAAATCATAAAATCCAAAAACATCAGAAAATCAGAAAATCCAAAAACATTTAAAAATTAGAAAATCCAAAAACATCAGAAAATCAAAAAATTCAAAAACATCAAAACATTAGAAAATCCAAAAAACATCAAAACATATCAAAATCCCAAAAATAGGTCAAAAACTTAGTCAAAAAGTCAAAAATAGGGTCGTCTAGTCGAAGTACAGGTTTCTGAGCCTTGAACGTAGGCAAGGTTGATCTTTGATCATCCCTCGAGACACTTAGGTTAGTCCTTTAGGATTTTGTCATAATAAACTGACATTTCATCATGTATATCTTCATCTATAAATTGGTCAAGTCATTAGTCAAACTACGTGATCTCTGCGTCTATAACAAAGGCAAGACTAATCTGTTGATCAGCCCCCGAGGCCCCTAGGGTAAGTCTTTAGGTTAGTCTCTTGGTCAAAATCTCACAAAACCCCAAAACATTGGAAAATAAAAAATCAAAACACTTGAAAATTTCAAAAAATACCAAAACAGCCTCAAAACATTGTAAAACATCAAAAACATCCAAATATTTGAAAAAATCCATCCATCTCATCTCGCTTGTACTCGCAATAAACACCACTCATAATAAACTAATCCTCATCCTCAACCTTTGGTGAAACAATTAGAAGCAAGTGTAGCAGGTTAAAAGTAGAAAACTCCAAACGTCAAGTCTCAGGTCTAAGTCAGTATGTAAGCAAGTTGGTCAATTCTTTGTGTTGATAGCCCATCATCCAATCATCCCATATCAATCATTTGATAACATCATGTCCTAGGATGAATCCTTCCTACAAGGGGCATTATTTATCAAAAAGAGCACTTTGGATAAATGAAATGGTGTGCCACCATCCACTAACATGTCCTAGGATGTATCCTTCCTACAATGGGCATTATCTTTTGGTAATAGTTTCAGTTCTTATCCTTAAAAACACATTCCATATTGGTTAGGGGTATTGAAGAACATCAACTTGTTTGTGTGCTTTATCTTTGTCATTTGACTTATCTTATTGTGCTAAGTCCAAGGACCTCTCGATGATATCCAAACGAGGGATTTAGAGAGATAGGAATGGGGCAACGATCATTATCCTTTTGTCTATTGTGCTTGTTGGAGGTTCTTGTAAAATAACTTGGCGAATACTTGCTTTGTTAGATATGTATAGAGGATGTTTTGGACAGCTTGTTGACTATTGCATTGATTGGTTATACCTTTCCATGTTTTGGTCTGAGGTGTTTGAAACTTTTAAAGTGCATCCTAGCAAGGTTTGTGTATGTTAGGTGTGAAAGAGAATAATCCTATCTATTTGTCGATCCAAAGTCCATCACACTAAGTACCATGCCATCCTGGTCCTTTATACCTTGATGAATCATACTTATGCGTGTTATCAAACATAAGGTAAGTGACCCTTTTAAAATCCCAATCCTTGATAAGCAAATCATCCATTTCTCATCATCTCTCATAAAGTTGGCTTGTTGGATCCTCATGTCATCATCTAATTTCTTCTTTTCTACACTAACATCACATCATGAACAGTTAATCATCATCACTAGTGCATCCATCTTGCATCCATTTTGCATCCACAAACCATCAACATTCTTCATATCATCGCACTTGCATAATCATCATCATAATATAGATTTTCTAGTCTAAGCATCTGATAAAATCATGCATTTGCATAATCATAGCATATCACATCATTCATTTCATCCATCTCATACATCATATCATCATTTAAGTTGTTTAAGATAATATAGATTTGTTATTCTAAGCATCTTAAAATCATCTCATTTGCATCATCATCCATAACCATCCATTTTGAACCTCTTTATCATGAGATCGACCCTCAAATAGAATCTTTTCACTCGATCTCTCAAGGGGGCAATGTACTAGTGTATTTCTTTCCACTGGGGCATCTAAGAAAATCATTTTTTTTTTTTAATTTTGATCGCAACAAGTTTATTCTTTGAAAATGTTGTAACCATCCTCATCAACATTCACAATTCCCAATAGCGACATGATTTGACCTGTCATCCAATTGCATATTGCCAGCTTTCCATCCATGTCACCACCACTTCATCATTAATTATTCACTACAATACCGCCAACACTTCTCTATCGCAATCCTTCCAAATTACCATTGTGGGGCTCATGAGTTACCACCATACTACCAACCTCCTACATGAACTATTGTGGGCTTGCAATTTTCATCCCCCATACCACAACCTCCTTGAAATTTTTTTGTAGGGTTGTGGGTTGTCCTTTTATCGGCTATCAAATGAACTCCTCATGATCTCCTATTGAAACATGTTTTTCTACCCAATATCGAAATATCGAAGGGACACCTATTCTCATTAGCCCAAAGAATCGCCACTACCCCAATACGCCTTATTGCTCTGTCAAAGGGACTTCAAATGTCGTCTCGTCGATAGGTGAACCTCCTTCCAAAGTGACTTCCTTGCACCTCTTTACTACTATTTGTTAAGGTTTAGACAAATTGGAGCAATAGACATTAACAATTATATGCATATTTAATAACCCAAAAATAACAATGACTTGAATGGCACAAAAGAGATCAACACAAAAATTTAACATCGTGAATTAGACACACCACAACTTACATCCCAACCACTTATAACAAGCTTTTTGGAAGCTTCTAGAATTTTTCATTTGATGTGTCAACAGGAAAACCTTGATGTGTTAATGACGAAATTGTTTTTTGGGGGCTACACCCTAGAACCCTTGTTGTTGAGGGCTACCACCCTCAAACCCTTGCTCGGGCCTAGCCTAGCCTCAAACCCCAATGAGGATACATTATGAGTGTACAATATTTGCATGATTAGTCACCACATATCAACATTCTCCCACTTGGAGACTAATGAGGCTCCACACCAAACAATCTACCACTTGAAGATTGATCATGGATGACACCACTACACTTGGAGCTTCAAGTGGATCATAGGTCTGACTGGTTTCTTATATCCACCATTATTAGTCGTGAAGACCAATGGAAACTAATAACGAAATCCAGTTTCTCCCATGTAATTTCCTTTGTGAATATATTTGTAGGATTCTCAGTTGTGTGAATTTTCTACAACTTTAACTATCCATCCTCCAAAACTAACTAGATGAAATGGTATCTAAGCTATATATGCCAGCACTTAGTTTTTTAATGCAGAGTTGAATTCTTAACAAGATGAATGACACTCTAGCTATTCGTGTACAAAGGGATATCTTCTTGTCATTGTCCCAATTCCTCTAGAAAATTATGTAACCAAATCATCTCCTTACTAGCTTATGTAGTAACAACATACTCAGCTTCAATTGTTAAAAGCGCAACAACCCTTTTCAACCTTGAAATCCAACTTATTGTAGTACCTCCTATAGTAAAAACATACACTGTAGTACTCCTCTTGCTATCAATATCACTTGCCAGATCAGAGTCAACATATCTTTTTAAAGCAGAATTTGTTCCTCCAAAAAATAGTTTCTTTGAAGTAGTACCTCTAAAATATTGGAGAATCCAGTTTACCGCATTCCAATGTTCCATTCCTGAATTTCTCATATACTTGCTCACAACTCCCACTACATATGTAATATCTGGCCTTGTGCATACCATTGCATACATCAAGCTACTAACTACTAATGTATATGGTATCTTAGACATTTTATCTTCCTCCTCTTATGTCTTTGGAAAAATCTACTTAGTCAACTTAAAATGACTAGGGAAAGGTGTACTAACTTATTTTTCATTCTACATGTTAAACATTTTCAACACATTCTCTACATACTCACTTTGAGACAAAAATAATTTTCTATTTGTCCTGTCCTATGTGACCCTCATACCAAGGATTTGTTTTTTAGTACAAAAATCCTTCATAGCAAATGAATTTGATAATTTCTGCTTAATTTCATTAATATGTTGCATGTTAGACACAACAACAAGCATGTCATCAACATAAAGCAACAAGATAATATAGTTTCCATTATCCAATTTCTTAAAATAAACACAATAATCAAAATGACATCTTTTGTAAACTTGTTCAACCATAAAACTATCAAACTTCAAATATCATTGTCGAGGTGCTTGCTTCAAGCCATACAAACTCTTCTTTGGCCTGTGTGGAGTATTTTCCTCCTTACCCTTGACTTCATATCCCTATTGTTGCTACATGTATATTTCCTCTTCCAAATCCCCATGGAGAAATGTTATTTTCACATCTAGTTGTTCAACATGCAAGTCTTTTGTAGCCACAAGACTTAAAATAGTTCTAATAGAAGTCATCTTTACAACCAAAGAAAACATTTCATCAAAACCTATACCTTTTTTCTATGCAAAACCTTTTACGATGAGTCTGGCCTTATATTTTTTTACCTCCATCTTCTTCCTTCAACCTCTAAACCCATTTATTTGGCAATGCTCTTTTACTTGCAGGAAATTGGACTAAGTTCCAAGTTTGATTTTGTAGCAAGGAATCCATTTCCTCTTTTATGCCTAGCTCCCACTGCTTTTTGGTATCTACTTGCATTGCTTCTTCATAACCTTCAGGTTCACTAGAATTAGTTAATAATATAGAATATACTGATGAAGAAAATCTTTATGGAGGTCTAGTTATCCTTGTAGAATGTCTAACAATTGTAGGAGTCTATGGGATAACTTGTTGTTGTTGAGCATCAAGTACCACTAGCATTTTATTTTTTTGAATCTCATCCAACACCACATATTCCTTTTTGGCATGTTCATGCTTCTTTTCCTACATCTGATCCTTATACATGACCTTCTCATTGGATATATCATCTCTACTCCTAATGATTTTATGATTTTCATAATCCCATAACTGATAACCAAATGCATCTACTCCATATCCTATGAAGGTACATTTTTTAGACTTAGCCTCAAGCTTGGTTCTAATTTCAATATCAACATGGACAAAAGCTTCACAACCAAAGGTTTTAAAAAATGAATAGTTTACCTTTTTATCCATCCATGCCTCCTCTAGAATGCCACCATCCAAAGGATTTGAAGGTCCTCTATTTATTAAATAAACAGTGGTATGTACAACATCTGCCCAAAACTGTAAGGGTAGTCCAACATAATATATCATGCTCCTTGCATGCTCCATAATGGTCCTATTCATCCTTTTAGACACACCATTTTATTGTGGGGTTCTAGGAACTATTTTCTACCTATGGATTCCATTGTATGAATAATAATTTTCAAATTCTTTGCTGCAATAATCACCTCCATTATCAGATCTGAGACACTTCAACTTTTCTCCTATCTCATTCTCAACCAAACCTTTTCACTTATTAAAAATTTCAAATACTTTTGATTTTTGTTTTAGGAAATACATCCATGTTTTCCTAGTTGCAGCATCAATAAAAGTAACATAATAACAAGGGACACAAAGAGAAGATACCTAAGTAGGTCCCCATACATCTAAATGTACAAGCTCTAATTTCTCACTCTTCTTCTCTTTCCCAAATTTGAGAAATCATAATCTTTTTGTTTTCCATAAACACAATTATTGCATAACTCCAAGTCAATCTGCATTAGACCTAGTAGTGACTTTTTGGAGTGAAGGATCTTCATCCCTTTATCACTCATGTGCCCAAGTCTATGGTGCCACAATTTTGTTTATGTTCTTGCAGCAAGTGCTCTAACTATCTTAGTAGCAATTGTTTCTATAGTAGCTAAGGTAGAATAAGTATTACCAGTACAAAAATACAATGTGCCTACCTTTTCACCTTTGGCTACTACTAATGCACCTTTAGTGACCTTCTAGACTTTGTCTGTAAAGGTAACTATGTAACCATCACTACCTAGTTGTCTTGCAGAGATTAAATTTCTTCTAAAATTTGGAACATGCCTTACCTCCTGTAGCAACCATTAATTTCCATTTTGCAACTTGATTTTTATTTTTCCTTTTCCAACAATCTGACAAGGTTCATCATCACCCAAATATACCTATCCAAAATCACCTTGAACATAATCTACAAAATATTTCCTATGGGGTGTGGCATGAAATGAAGCCCCTAAATATATTACACAGGAATTATTAACATTTTCTAAACATAGAATTAAAGCATCCAACAATTTATTAATTGCAACATTAGCTTCCTTACTGTCAGCATGTTGTCTATCTCCTTATTTTCCTTTTCGAGACCAACAATCCCTCTTCAAGTGACTTGGCTTTCCATAGTACCAACAATCCATTCTTCCTTTGGATTTAGATCTACCTTTCTTCAACTTCCCTTGTAACTTCCTCTGATTTTTTGGGATTTTTCCTCTCTCCTTTGTTCTTCCCCTGTTCTCTATAGTCAAAGCATTACCCAATGTTGAAGTCTCACTGGTCCTTTTCTATCACATTTCCTCACTAAGGATAATACCAACAACATCATCAAATTTAAATGTATTTGAACCAAAGATAGAGTTACTTACAACCATTGGCAAGCTATTCTAGCTTTCTCGCAAAGAACATAAAACCAAGAGCCCTCACCTCTCATCAAAATTTACTTTTACAAAATTTAATTGATTAGTAATCGTATTAAACTCATTTAAATGATCTATCAAAGATCCACCTTCAATCATGTTTTTAGATTAAACAAATGCTTCTTGAGAAATACCTTATTTGAGGCTGAGGCCTTTTCATATAATTTATCCAAATGTTCCATCAAATCCATTGTTTTCTTTGCTTTTGTTATATTGAATTCCACAGATCGTGTCAGGCACAACATAATGGTTCCCAATTCCTTTCTATCCAAAATCTCTCATTCTTCATCAGACATCATAGCATCTTTCTTTTCATTTCTTTGCAATGGTCATCATAGATCCTTTGGTACAAAATAATCTTCTATCTACATCTTCCATAATTGATAATTCTGGTCATTGAACTTTTCAACCTTGAATTTTGCTTCTTCCATTGTTCCCACTCAAATCTAGAGGTTTTTTTCTAATCAACAAAAATACACATGGCTTTAATACCAATTGTTAGGGTTCAGGAAATTGAAGCAATAAACATTAAAAATTATATGCAAATTCAATAACCCATAAATAAAAATGAAGAATGACACAAAAGAGATCAACATAGAAATTTAATGTGGTTCACCCAATATAAGCTACATCCATAGAAACTCAACCACCCAATGATTTTATTATCCAATGCAAAGCATATTACAAACTTGTGAATCACACACACCACGACTTACATCCCAATCGCTTATAACAAGCTTTTTGGAAGCTTCCAGAATCAGGGTTTTACAAGGTCTTTTTCATTTGACATGTCAATAGGAAAATCTTAATGCATTAATGGATATTTTTTTGGGGGGGGTTGCACCCTTGACCCTTGTGAGGATATGTTATGAGTGTACAATATTTGCATGATTAGTCGCCACATATCAACACTATTTCCCTACCATCAACATATCATTGGGACATGAAACAAGCTCCCTCCGAGTTCACTTTGTCACACTGATAAATCAATTCATAGAACATCAAATGATGAAGTTGGATCCTCCTTCACACTGATTTCTCTTAAGCCCAAAATATTGTAGACCACCATAGCTAGCAAATGAAAAATGATTCAACCCTTATTGGAAAAGAAATAGCACAAAATTTATTTTTTGCCGATGCAAGATTGCTCTATGCCTAGGATGCTCCTACATCAGACACCTGAGGTAGGAATAATTTTGTGAATATGGATTCACAAAATGGGGGTGAGTGGTAGTACCACCCTTTTAGAATGCAAATGATCTTTAGCCAACCCCATTGCTAAAACTAGTACCTACAATTGCTTCTTCTTTCTCCTCTTCCAACATTTACCTGGAACAAGCAATATCCTCCTCTGAAAATTATGTTCTTTACTCCTCTTCCTTGATGTGGAATTGACTCCACCATAACCTGGCCACCTCGTCCAAAAGTATCTCTCACTCACCTCTAATAGTATGTGATTCAACCCACCATAGTTCATCCACCTCCACCAATTTGCACCTGCACTTAACTCTTCAACACCATGCGAATCCTTCTTTGCATACCAATCATCCTGAATCATATCATATGCATTCACTAACTCATCCAACTCAACATGAAGAACATTATGTGTTACCTCCTTCTTTGGTAATGCTACATCCACCTATTCATCATCACCCTTGGATATAACACCATACTCCTCTTTCTTTATGCATTCTAAAAGACATTTTTCAATTGTAATCACTTCCTCCTTTCTTATATCTCCTAAAAAAGTAATTCACAACTACAAATTCTTTGTCAGAATCAAAGTACTCATAATTTCCATCTCTCTCCCTTATATCCTTATCAATGTCAATAACATAATCAAAATATTCTGCCTCTTCATCCTACAATAAACTATCTTCCATACAGATCTCCTTATCACATGAGAAATTTGTTGCAAACAAAAGCTCACTAGGAATTTTCTCACCTTCTTCCTTACTTACAACTCTAACTAGTGTTTTCATCCACAAAGACAATCATTTCCGCAACACCTTCTACATTACTCTTTTCAAACTCATACAAATCAAAACTTTCAAGCTCCTCATATGTATCCATCTCATTCATATCATTCCCATGCAAACTAAAATCCTCTATGAATTTGCAAGATGCAAGTTTTACCTTTTCTTCAATTGATTAAACTTTGGTGTCCTCTTCTTCAAGGTCCTCCATTGTTCTTCACTCTTCTGTGGTTGCTACCACCTCTCGATATTCATCCTTCATGTCTACCAATAAGCATCCTTCAATTTCAAGTTTCAATTCCTCAACCTACTTATCCTCTTCCTCAGTGTCACATGCATGACACTGTGTTGCATTCTCTTTTATTCCTATAGTAAAAAAATGAGTAGAAAGATAAAATTTATCTTTAGCTCTTGGCTTCTTTTGTTTTCACCCCCTTATCTTGTTCTCTAATTCATTTAATTTCCCCTTCAACTCTATCAATTATCATTCTCGAATTCACTTTCTGATTTCCTCTAGTCTGGGAATCCTTAGAATCCATCTAATGATAATGCCCTTTCTCCTTTCCATTTTCTAGGTCTTTCAAATCCATAATAAACAAAAATCCTTAACCCTTGGGTTGCTTTTAGAGACTCACAAATCCCTCTACAGTCACAAGTACCACTTGCAACAATATCTCACCAACACAACTATCGTCTACCCAAAAAAGATTCTGGAAGATGCTTCCTCTACCCACCTTCTCTTAGTGGAGGAACTCTACACCTTCTACCCAACTTTATCTTTGATGGAGGATAGTAGTTACAAACCCTCTTTCATGTCTACAACATACCTTCAGACAACTCTCTTAGCTTGTCACCCTCTGGTCTTGGCACATACTCTGCACTCTCAAGATCTTCTGGCTTTGATACCACTGATGAAGGGGCACTCTCAACTCTAATACCACTTGATGAAGGGTCCTCCCCTTACAAACCAAAAATCACACACAAAACACATAGGTTTGTATAGAAAAATGCAAGATCAAGAAAATATTTTCTTTTATTACTAAAATGAAATTATGATCTTATTACATGGGCTATCTCATTACATCATTTAAAAATCTACAAATCTAAGCCAAAATCTACTCTAGGCTCTCATCACTTTATAGTCAAGTATCTCATCCATAGCTTCTCTCCTCCTTGTTAGCTCTCTTCTTCCTAACTAGACCCCCCCATCTTCTCCTTCTGATGGTTTATATCCTTTTCTCTAGCAAGAAATATTATTTCACTGTAACCATGTCAACCATCTATGGTTTCTTGCAATTCGATCTTCCTTTAATTCTTTCTTCTATTTTTCCCTAGTATCGCTACTTCCTCTAATCACCAACCAAAATGGTTTCCTCATTGCTTGTTTAGCCTTCTCAGACATGTGATCATTCACCATCTTCATTTTGTTGGTAGATGGAGCCCAATCATACTTGGAGGTTAAAGGTTAGGGTTTATGTTGACATTATATCAAGTAGCAATTGTAGCGGTATTGAGTTGCAAGGGATTACTAGTTGTAACTGATTTGATTTACTAGATAATAATATTGGACTCTCTATTGGTGGATGTAGCCTGAGTTTGGGTGAACCACATTAAATATTGTCTCACGCTGTTATTATTTCTATATTTTTCATTCCTATGTTTATCTTTATTTTCATTTAATTGATATTTTTTGCATACAATTCCTAATGGATGCCTTGCCATTGGATACACAGTGTGTTATCGGGTAGAGAAAATTCCATGTGACATAAATAGTCACCCTCTCGTTGATCACTATCCTCGTTAACATTCACAATTCACAACAACAATGTGAATTTACCTATCATCCAATCGCACATCCCCATCTATCCATCCATGTCACTGCCACTTCATCATCAATCATTCATTGTAATACCATTGACACTGCTCTACTATAATCCTTCTGAATTACCATTGTAGGGATCGCAGGTTACCACCATACCACCAAACTCCTATATGAATTGTTCCAAGCTTGTAGTTTCCAACACGCCATACTATAGCCTCCTTCAAATTCTATCGTGGGGTTGTGGGTTGTTGTCCTTCTATCAGCTATCGAATGGACTCCTCATGATCTCCCACCAAAACATGTTTATCTACCTCATATTGAAATATCAATGGGATGTGTATTCTCGTCAACCCAAAGTATCATCGCTACGTCGATATGCCTTATTGCTCTGTTAAAGGGACTTTGAATGTCATCCCACCGATAGGTGAACCTCCTTCTGAAGTAATTTCCTTGCACCCATTTACTACTATTGCCATACCATTAGCATATTGATGGGACATGAAACAAGGTCCTTCTGAGTTTTCCTTGTCACGCTGATAAAACAATTCATAGGTAGACTTCCATACTTAGCAAATGTAAACTGATTCAACCCTTATTGAAAAAGAAATAACACATTTTTTTTTTTTGATGCAAGATTGCTCTATGCCTTAGATGCTACTGCATCATAAATTGATCAAGGAAACCTAATTAAACACTCAAACTTGATCCCATTGGGACATTAGTGTTAATTTTATATGGAAGGATTAGCTCTTTCCTAACCCCATTGATGCAAAGCTTCAAGATTAGTGATAATGAAGATTGAACCATAAAAATGCTCTCAATTAATGAATGTGAGTATGAAATTACACAATATAATGGTGCTCAAATGATTTGTGGATGATTTTATCATAGAAATGAAGAGTATTTATAGGCAAATTGGATGAGTTAATGGCCAATATTGATTTAGCTAATCAATGGATAGAAATGAATATGAGAGGATGGCATGGATCAATTATCAAATCCATTGATGAGATTGAATATTGACATGAATTGATAAATTTAATCAAGGGTTGCAATTTATCTCAACAAACACAAATCCTTAAATTTAGGATCATGTGTAAGATATTTCTATGTGGGAGGAAAATGTTTGAATTTGAATTGACAAAATATTCCATGAGAATATTCCTTTGAGTGGGAAACTAGATAATTAAATAATTATAACTTTATTTAATTGTGCAAGGTGGAGGCATTTAAGATTTTAATTAAACAATTAGATCATTTAATCAAAAAGGAGAAATAATGACATTTAGTTGAACAATTAAGATTATTTAATCAAATGAGAAGAATTAAAATATTTAATTAAATATTTTACATTATTTAATCAAACAAGACGAAAATTAGCATGAAATAGGCGAATTAATCAAATAATTTTGATTATCCATTTAATAAAAGAAAATAATGAATTTAATTAAATAATTAGAAATATTGAATTAAATTGCTGAGAATTGTTGAATTGGGATGAAAATGCTATTAGTAAATCAAATCAAATGTGTGATATGGACTAGGACAATTTTAAGTGTCTACAATAATAATTATGTTTTATGATAAATTAAAATAAATATTTTTTCATAAGAAGTTTGGGATATAATAGAAAATGGTTTTGTAGAACCTCTAGATCAAGTAGTTATCAAGCATTGGCACAAGAAATAAAATTTCAACTTAGACAAATTAAGAAAAATATGTAAAAGACCTATTTTTAATTCGCAAGCAATGGACTACTTTGTTTTCCATAGGTTTGTCACAATAACTCAGTCTAATATGGCATGGGATGTTTATGAAACATCTTATAGGTAACTACTAGGGTGAAAGTGGATAAATTATAGTCTCTTAGGAGAAGTTTTCAGAATTTGCAAAAAAAGATTCAAATTTTGTAAACCATTTTTTAGTCAAATTATAAATATTATTAATCAAATTAGATAACATGGAGAAAAAATAATTGATCTAAATATTGTATAAAATATTCTCAAAGATGTAAATAGTAAATTTGAAATTATTTAAATGGTTACAATTGAAAAGTAGAAAGTTCTATCACAACTATCTACAGATGATTTTATGGGATCTATGTTATCACACAAATCCATAATGCACAAGAATAATAATTCCTCTTTAGAGAACACATTTAAATCATGGGTTTCATTCAACAAAGAGGAATAGGATGGCCAAGATATAGAAGCAAGGGTAGAAATAATAATCAAAGAAATGAAAGGAGTAGTCTAGATCAAGGTGCAAGGGTGAATCATAATTTATATATTCACTACTTTAGAAGCTATATAAATTAATTTTGAAAACAATCTGAAAGCTATGATATTTTTAATACTTAGCGAACTATTAATACAATAAATTTGGTCATTATGCATATGAGTGTTAAATTTTTGAGATATAGAGGTAGGGATAGAAATAATAATCAAATGAATAGAAGGATTGGTTTAGATCAAAGTATAAGGATAAATTATAATTTTTATTCTCACAACTCTAAAGAGTGTAGCAATTAGTTTTGAGAAAAATATCAAAAGTATGATAGGTTTAATATTTAGTGTTCAATGTATTAATATAATAAATTTGGTTATTATGCATATGACTACCAAAGAACAAAGTATATGACGGTAAAAAATATAAATTATTTAAATGTATCTAAAACTAATTCAATTTCCTTATTAATTACATTTCATGGTGTTCAAGAGAGCTATAGTGATATTTAGTTTATAGATGATGAATTTACTAATCATATAATATAAAATAGATATTTATTTATAATTTTAGATAGTTATGTGAAGTTAGAGGTCAAACTAGGTGATGATAATAAAGTGTTAGTTATGGAGAAAGGTTTTATTAATATTTTTACAAAACATGATGAAAGAAAGCATATTCTATATGTTTATTTTGTGCTCAAATTAAAATATATCTTATGTGTGTTGGAAAACTTGTACAAAAGGGTCACAAATTATCTTGTAAATATAATGTGTGCTAAAGTAGGAAAAATTCTAAGTAACCATTTAATTACAAAAAATAATATGACCAAGGGTTGAATGTTCCCACTTTGATTCAAAAGTGAAACTCAAAAGGAAGCCTAAGGAGAGCCCAAAGAAAATTTTAAGGTAACTTATTTAGACCAAATATGAGGGATCATTTAAGGTTTGGTCACCATCATTTTGGAGGTTTGATTTTATTGCAAAAAAAATACATGGTGAGAGGATTATCTACAATTAAGGAGCTAACTAGTTAGTGTGAGCTTTAAAATAGTTTTTGAAACAATTAAGGAAAAGTTTATTGATAGGAATTTATTACAAAGAAATGGAACCATTCAATCTTTTGTTCACACTAATTTACATGGATCAATGCAAACTCCATCATTGGGGAAGATTATATTTTCTAAATTTTATTGATACTTTTAAGTAGTAATAGCTAGTCCGATAAGACACCCTCAAGGAAAAAATTAAGCAAAGTTAAAAACACCAAGAAATTTTGAATAAGGTGAATCATCATACTCCAAATTATAACTGATGAACCCAATCCTACATTTTCATCACTAAGAACAAGGTAGAGAGGTAAGAAAATAAGTATGAAAGATATTTATAATCATGGAGAAAAAAATAAGATTTATATTTAAATTTTTGTTTATTATCTCTTAATTTATAAAATCCCCATCTCAAGCACAACATTTTTTTTATTCAATTTGCATTAACTACCAACTTAACTGGCCAAACATATTCTAGCCTAAATTAGAAGTGTTTAACATTAAAAGTGGACTTCATTCACCATTGTGATAACAATCAACATCGCAACTTATATGATTACACTCAGAAGGGCTAAGCTTCTATATTTAGGGTCATCCCTAGACCCTAGACCTAGGCCTCAAGGGATCATGGTTACCCTTCCTACATATCCCCTTGTGGGAATTAGAGGCTTCATAGTTTGCCCCACAATGATAGAGGGAGTTCAATCAATCCTCTTGTATGAGATCTATTATCTCACCTTCATTCCATAACTATTAATTTAGTACATCTAAGCTATTAACATAGTCAATTATAATATAACGATAATAACTTTCCATCAAGTGTTGAGTCCATACCAATCCTTACCAAACATTAGTGTACAAACATTCACAATATTTGAAAGAGATCATTCATACCGCAATCTCAAAGATTATACACAATGGTCGTCATGAGGATTCCCCCATATACACAAGCTAATTAGCTCATACATAGTACAAGTACAATAGTGACTAAATCATACACAAATCATAAGTGCAACAGTGACTGGATCATACATAGATCACAAGTATAGCACTGACTAAATCATACACATATCACAAGTTCAATGATGATTAGCTCATATGTATATCACAAGTACCATGATTGTTATATCATTCACATATCACAACTACATTACTGGTTGGCTCTAGCATACATCACAAATACATAGTGACAAGCTCTAACCTACATCACATACACAGTGATGAGCTCCAACATCCATCACAAATACATAGTATTGAGATTCAACATATACATCACATACGCAGTGACAAGCTCTAACATACACCACAAATACATAGTGACAAGCTCCAACATACAGAGAGAAAAACTTACACATTACAATGGCTAATACAAGTCCATAATGCATCCTATATAGAAAGAATATTAGTACATTGTGCACTACACTGTGGGTCCTATCTTTTCTTTTGGTCTTTTGCACCATTGGACAAATGGGAATAGAATTTGGTGCATCCCATACTACACCGCAGGTCCGTTCTCAACCCCACAAGGCTAAGTATATAGTTTGACAACTAGGAAGGGGATTAAGTGCATCCTATACTACACTATGGGTCCATCCACCATCCCAAGGCTTCCCCGAAGTAGTGAACCTACCAAACCTAATGGACTCTAACATTAATCACTTATAAGCCATCGGTGACAAGGTTGTCCACCTAAGAAGAAGTAGCTCCTAGCATATATACTGCCTTGTGACCTTAGTGGTATTGTGATCTATCTTCTTCATAATCTTTGGTAAAACTTGGCATTGGTCACTTCTGTGCTTAGAGGTGACAACCAATGAATCCTCTCAATATGTGGTTAGCCCCAAATTATTGTTACAAGCATAGATGGGTCCCTACCCATGCAAACATTATGGTTGTATCATAACCAGGGTAGCCCGATACCTTCACCTCTATGAACTAGGTGAATGTTGGATAATCCCTAGCAGTAGCCTAGACATTGATTATTGGCACTATCCAAATAACTATCTATCACTGCTCAAATATCCTAGTGGTTCACTCTTGGGTGTTTCGTACATAGCATGAATCACAATCACAGTCAACAAATACATGGGAATATACATAAAAACCTCTACTTATGGAGTTGAATTACACAAACACATAAGAGATACATGGAACCAACATGAGATGGACTTTACCCAACTTAGACATATAATCAAATACTCATTATAAAGTATTCAATCTTCACTTATTATATAAAAGCATATTATGTATTAAATACACAATATTAAATTCCCTTAACTCATTCATACCCATTTGGTACCCATTTAGCCTCAAAATGAAGCCTACTAAAGGGAGAATTTCAATTCAATCAGAAACAACCCCAACCCTTGGATTTGTCACCCCTAAACCCTCCATGTACATACTTGAGGTCTTAGTGACATCCTTCACCCAAGGATTGCCTACATTTTTTCTTCCAAACGGATATAACTCACATGTATTTCCCCTCATAAGGTCTCTCAAGGATACCTATAAATTAGTTTCCCCATACTCAAGGTGTTTTTAATGTTTATCTTTGGCTATAATTATGGTTAACAATAGTTAAGAGAACATAATTAAGTATATAATTTACCAAATCCTTATATAACACTTCCCTTTAATGACATCAAGGTCTTGAATTAAAATCAACCCATGATTATTCATAATCCAACTTGAATGTTTTCAAGTTCATCTTATAAACATAAGGACTATGCTTATTATTCAACATGAAATAGCCTTGGTTCACATGAACCCATTGGAAGGTATTTCCATTTGAAACTCATATAATAGGTTCAATATATCCAGGTTCTTATACAATTATTTTTATAAGCTTGTTTTAAGGATAATCAATGACTAAATCCTACTTAAGAATAGTTGGAAACACTTTATCCAACATGTGAAAATATAAACTAAATAGTAATTTTACTAATAATATTCTTAATCTTCCAAATTCCTTTACACTATGGTGTAACCTTATATTTTTATAATAGTTTTGTTCATGGACTAAATAATATTTTCACTTTTCACTTATAGACAAATATTGCATATACTAAGATGCTATGATATCAATCATATCATAATATGTTCTTTGATATATTTTCCAAATAGAAGAAGCTTAGGTTTAAAACTCATCCACTATCCTTAGACTTATTAAACAACTTCATTTCATATATCCTTGAAATAAATGATAATAAATCATTCTATTTAATCATAAAACAATTTCATACAAGTATACTTTTAGTTTTATTAATGAAGTCCTTATCACCTACATTATTAAGTGACTATATGTTAAATCTTGTATAAGGTGTATTAAATTTCTAGATCATATTATGAGGTGTTCTTATCACTAGAGTTTTAACTTAAGACTTCCTTGCCATCTTATTTCACTTTAGTCCCAACATAGAGGTTTAATGAACTCAAGGTATGACCCTATTTGATCTCCCACCATTGTTTACTCAAAATTCCACACTTGTATATTCAAATAATCCTCCCTTGGCAAGAGAAAATTCCTTATTTATGATTTCCTAATAATCCAAACTTTCTTGGATAATTACATTTATCTTAAATTACTAAGTAAGATAATCACAATATTAATAGCATGTATATTTCATTTTATCTAGATTTGAAGTGATATTGTGTTTATAATCAATGCCATGGCCTAAGGTCACTTAGTATCTTGTTATTATTAGAAATAAATCAAGGTTCCATGCTAATGAGATTAGATAGATTTTGACTTCTAGAGTTGAATAGTAGTATATTGTCAAAATCATGACTTCCTATTGGGGAGTCAAGTTCTATTGCTGCCTCATCGTATACCATTTATTACTAACATAATTATAATATGTCCACATATGTAATTGATGCTTCCAAAATAATACTATACATAATCTTAGTCACATTAAGTCACAGGGAAACAAGAAGCAATAGAACAATCACTTCAAAAAATAATTATGCATAACAAGTTACTCTATACAAACTACATCCATACATAACAAAGCATAGCAAGGAAACATTCATCCTAAATCCCTAATGACAAGAACATTACCATTTTATAATTAGTAAATTGGTGTGATTTGTCACTTCCTCCTATGATTTTCTCAGCAAGTTATAGCATATCTCAATGTATCATATACATATAAAAATTTATAGGTAAGACGATTAAGGGTATGGGTAAATCTAAAAATCAATTTACCCAATATCAATTAACCCATATTGAGGGAACTCGCAATGTTTACCCAATACATATTGACCTATTCTCACTATAAAATCAATGTTACTATTGTTTGAATCAATCTATTTTAATTTTAATTCCTAAGAATAGTAATAATACTTTGAGTCACTAAGCGATCCAAAAAATATTTAACTCAGATTTTCCTTTACCATGGTTTAACACTCATAACCCGAGGACAATGCCAGATGTTGATGGTGTTTTTATGCACTTCTCAACATAGGTAATGCGTAGGTGCACTACCTCTCTTGAAAGACAATCTTCCACAATCAGATTGCAGAACACTATCCCAAGGTCTCTCAGATGTCAGGCCATGACAGTGTTTAGATACCTCAGTAGTTTGATGTGATTTGTTGGAATCACAAGGCGGTCTTACAGAAAATACAAAGTGTGAACACAAAGCATGAAGTTGGATCTCAAAAAGGAGTCCTTAGGATGGGAAGTTGATATGCACTGGTTGTAGGTTCAAACAACAATCTTGAACTCCATTTAGTTGTTAGATTTGGCTTTACAATGTCCAATGAACCTCAACATAGGTCAATTACTAAAAAAAAGGAAAAGGGTGAAGGAGAGGAAAAGTTCCTAAGTCTGAAGCTTGCTATGAATAGTGACAATGGAGTTCCTACAATGGACAATTCCCCAAAACAATATCCCACTTAACCATGGATTTCACAGTATCATGGAAATTGTGCTATCTTCTAAGGGCTGCAGATATTTCATCTTTCATCCACCACACACATGCATGAATCAAAGATGAATGTTTGGGACAACTTCAAATCAAGTCTAGGCTAACTTTGCACAGCTATCTACCTTCAACAAATAGCAAAAAGTATGGACTAAGGGATCATCAACAATGCAAAAAATTTCACAATCACCAACAACATTCCTAAGATTCATCCAAAGAAAGTAAATAGCTAACTAAACAGCAATAAGATCTAAGCTAAACATCTAATATTGGAGAAATGAATCAAATAACATGAGAGAAACCAAGAAAATACACCAAGTCAATGTCTTTTCTTATAAATTTCAGCAGCATGTCTTTACAACAACTCAACTCTCACTTTTGCAAATGAGGGGAGTGCTCTATTTATAGTTTCCAAAAAGTTAAATGAATGGCCAAGATTCATTTTCATTATGTGGCCAAGATTCATTACAAAATAGGGTTTCACCTACCCCCAAATAGATTTCAATTTGAAATTACATTTTTGTCCTTTCCCTATTTTGTCTTCTAGTGGGTGACACTATAGCTCTTTCGTCTTGTAGCTGACTGTTGTTTCCTTTGTTGTTGCTACTCTTCAGGAAGATCTTCTTCTTTGGCTGGGATGTCCTCTTGCTCCTCAAAAGCTGTGTGCTTTATATATGTGAGGATGACCGCTTGGAGCTTGTCGATTTCAAGGATTTCACATTACAATGCTTGGTAGCCCCATTCCTTAGCGTTCTATTCCAGCCTTTTCCAATCTTTGTCATACTTCAAGCCTTGGTCCCTGAACAACTCTGATTGGTCGAAGGCATGGGTAGCAAAACTTAGGAACTTTGTTGTGATTTCTCCCATTGTACCGTCCTTCATCTTCTCCTGGAAGTATGGCTTGATCTTCTATATCCATTTGCATGGTGGGCATATCATAGCCTATCATCAACTTGAGATATTGGGCGCATTCCACCCGGATTTCCTTGATCCACTCAATGTCTAGATCCACCCTGCTCAGGATCTACTCCAACCTCTCCTTCTGGTTGTCGAGGTCACTACGCTACACATCCACTAGCCAATGATCTTCCTTTTTCAGCTCTAGCTTCTCCTCCCACGTGTCCTCAGGCATCTGAAGGATGGCTTCAATTCATGGGAAGGTGGAGTCATACGTTGCAGGGAAATTGGTGCAGAGTCTCTTTGTGCTCTCCAGGGACTAGATAAGGTCCAAGAACTTGTTGGTTTTCCGCATAGCCCTACTAATTCCCATGTTTTCGATGTATGTGACTTGTTGGAACCAATTCTCAATAGTTTTTTCTAGGTTCTTCCTTCTCTCCATCTTGTCAATTTTTTCTTTGGAGAGCAACTGTGATGTAGCTGTCGAGGTGGTGGGTAGGTCGTCCACTGAGGACCATTGTTGTATGTAGTCTGTTTGGGCAACAACCTACGCTTTAAGTTCATCCTTGGAGACCTTGTCTTGCTTTATCAGGTGCACCACTGTGGCCAACGACTCCTCCAGGTGTTTGACCTTTTTGTTCTCTAGTCGTTGTCCCCAAATCAATGGTGGAGATATTGTAGCTCACCCCTGCCTGGCCAATAGTAGACATTGCAATTTGGGCCACTCGGGAGCCAGAAGCATCCATTGTTATCTTGGAATGGACCTTGGGCTTCTTCTCCTTCTTTGTCATGGTCAGGGATCGAGCCAAGATGTCCTCCAATCTCGCCCTTGGGTCCTTCAGCACAGGAGTCATCTTCTCAAGTTGTTTCTCCAACCAATCGGGCATAGCAGACTTATCCTTGGGTGTATCATGGCTGCCCTCACCCTTCTTAGTCAGAGACAAGATTTCTGCCTCCTTTTCCTTTTGGGGTTTTTCTTTCTCTGGGGTAGCCTCCTCCTCCTCCTCTTCAGAGTCACGAATGAACACGAGGCATTTGATGGGCAGCTACTGGATGGGACTTTCTTCTTTCATTATCTCTTCTTCTTTCTTCTCTTCAATAGCCTCAGCTTCGGGGCTTTTGACAGCATGGGTCTCAGCCGCAGTCAAATCTTTTATCTACTACTCTTCTGGCGGCTGCCCCTCTTCACTAGGTGGTGACCTTTCTACCTCCTCCCCAACATCCTTTGGTTGCTGCGTCAATTCCTCCTCAAGGTCATCATCAAATGTTTGGATGATTTCCTTAGCACCTGAGCTGTCCTCTTCATCTCCACTCTTGGAAGAGCCTGTCTCCTCCCCCTCATAGACCACTCTATCGATGGTTCAGTGCTCGTATTCAAGGTGCTCATAATATTCATCGGCCTCCTCCTCTATAGGCTTTGAGGCTTCTTACTCTCCCTCCTCCAACTCTTTTGAAATCTGCATTGTGGCTTCCATGGCTGGTGGCCCTGTTGGCAGTTGTGAAGGCTGAGCTGTTGCGAGGGCTTGGGAAAGGGCTGCTTGGAGAGTGGGGTCCATTAGGATCTGTGAGAGCTCAGGGGGGAGGCTCTGCATGTGCCTCGTAAGAGCATTGGGTATAGTGACAAGGGGAACATGCAATGTTATTGTTGCCAAAGGGAGTGATGTGATCGAAGACATGGTGGTAGAGGAAGCAGGAGTGGTCATGACCGAATAGGAGTGACAGTTAATTATCGACTCGGCCGGGGGTGAAGGAGCAAGATGGATAGAAATGTCCACCACTGGCGGAGAAGCAGCAACCGAAATTAGGGAGACAGGCAGTGCAACAGGAGGAGCAGGAAGAGCCAAGGGAGGCTGCAATTCTTTCATAGCCACTGTCTGCTTGAGCCTTTTAGGAGATGAGCCTCCTATTTCTTTCTTTGCTTGCTCCTTGGGATCTATAGACTACGCAATCTTTGTTCCTTTCCTTTTCTGGGACTTGGTGACTGGAGGAGACTTGGAGGTCCTGCCAGTTGACATGGTGGCAGCGACATCCTCAATGGTACTTGGCTCACTCTTGAGCCCTTCATAGGTCAGGACCGCCCCTTGTTGCTTTAGGTGCACCACCTGCCCGTCAATCCACTCCTTAGTACAAGTTACAAATGGCTAGGTGATGGTATCTAGGTCATCGACCTCTTGTTCATCCCAGTCGATCGACGGTATTAGCAGATTGGCAACCGCAGGGTACCTCAGATGCATAATGGTGGACTCGTCTTCCTCAACTTTGTCTAGTACCGGGAACAATTACACTCTTCTTAGGAATAGTATCATCATGTGCATGTAGTGCCTTGCGCACACCTCTTTGTCATCTTTGCAGTCTACCCAGAAATATTCAATGTGGTATTGGTGGGCATATCCCAGCCCCAGTGCCTTCCTTACATGGCCATGTGGATCCATCCACAGGTGGGTAGTGTACCAGTTGAAATTGTAATCCTTCAGCTCCTTCTCAGAATTACTGGCACATTGAGAAGTCTATAGTCGATATAGGCCCTGGCTAAAGGTCATGGGGTAGGAGATCCCCGCTATGTGTTTGTTGTTGAAGATTGCCTGGATGTGTTGGAGTTGTCGAGAAAGCTCCAAGAGGATGATCCTATCATTTGGGTACCATGGCAATCTATTTGGCCATTCCGTGAAACCTTGAGCCCGGATGTATGTAAACTTGGGGAACTAGATGAATAGAAAAGCATATTCCTTTAGGAGCGCCCTAGCACTATGGGAGACTCTCCTCTCAAAGTCTTCGGTAATCAATTTGATGATATAGCCAATGAAGGCATCATTGACTCGGCAGTACTCCTTGAAGTTGCGGTATTGGAGTTGAGGGTATTTGTCAAATGGCTTGAGCCCTCGCCTGTGCCCTTGATCGGGTGCCACAAATAATCCACTATATTATCTTTGACCTGCCAGGGAGTAGACAAGGTAGGAGGTCATGGAGAACTTAGAGCTCTTCTTTACGTTGACAAACTGCTCATAGAAGCAGTTGCTAATGATGCTTCCCCAGTCAAATGAGACCTTGGTTGTAACGTAATCATTTCCCCGCAGGATCTACTCAATGTAATATGCCATCCACTCCTGGAAGTAGGTATCCATTGGGAGACCCATGACCCTGCTCAACATGGTCACCAGGTCGTGGTAGTCCTTGTGGAAATCGCTACAGAAGAGTTCCTGGGGAACCTTCGTAGTGTTGCCCCATTTTTCCTTAAGCCAAAGGAGGTTGATTGATTTCTTGCACCCTGATGGATTAGCATCCCACGCCTCTTGGCATTGTTCTAACGTGGGGACCTCCATCTGTGTGAACGTGGGAATGTGGAATGTCTTCATGATTCCCTCTGGAGACATGTCTGCAAGGATGTTTCCCTCCTTATCCATAATTGTTCTGGTGTTGGTTTGATAGGCTTCCCAGCAAGCCATCACCAGTTCGGGCGCCATGAGTGAGGGAGGGAAACTAGCAGCCTTGGCGATTCTGCTCTGCCATATTAATCTGGTGTTCTTGGTTATCGGGTTGACCTTGACCCTCTGAGTGAATTCATCTATATCAACCTGGCCGATGTTAGTATCTAAAATTTCCTTCCAATCGGTTGAGACCTTTGAGTGGAGTGGCTCACCCTAGAACTGATATTTCATTTGATCTTTATCTTCCTTTCCTTGAGGGGCCTTCCTGACTTCTTGCCTTTGTCCTTTTCGGTAGATGCCCCTAAAGTTCCTACAGCTGATTCCATATATCCTACAAGCAAGGGCAAAGTCAACACAATAAAACATTAAAACATTCATGTTAGTCCATATTTTGAGAATAACATCTAAATAATCAATCAAGTATATCATAAATTTTATCCCTAGACATTATTGATCTTCGTTTCAGGGCATTTGGACAATCTGGGCATGGAGGGCTGAACTTCCTTGGCAAGAATGCTGTCTAGAAGGGAAAATGCAGCCGAAAGCCCCCATAAACCCTTCTTGGCCAAATTTTAATGTTTGAAGAGGCCCATGATGAAGAAGAGCAAAATTTGGGACGCAAGTCGAGATTGGATTTTAATTTTAGGATCGTTTGGATGGATCTAAGGGGCACCGAAGATTTTAGGCTGGAGAGCCGCTAGGAGATGGCCGTTGGTGACGGCAGATAGCAGGCAAAAATCTAGCGGCAGAAGTCCGAGGGTTAGGGTCCGGGGGGGCAAAGGATGGCTGGCATATGATCAACTTGTTTCAAAGGCCTGGGCTGGCGACACTAGGAAGGCGGGCGGATTTCACCATTTGAAGTCCGACAAGGGAAGCCTGGAGGTGAGAAGCCGGCATTATAAGTTCATCGTTTAAATCTTAGTGGCATTTGGAGCGGCGGGGCCTAGTGGCCGGGGCGTCGGTCAACACTTTCTGCCAACCGTGGCATGTGAGAGGCAGACTTCCCAAGATGGAAGTCTAGACACCAGTGCCTAGAGGCCGAGGCACCAAAGGGCAAATGGTGGGGCAGGAGCTTCGACGGCAAGAGAGCACCAGACTTCTGAGGACATAAGTCTAGGAGGCGGGGTCCGGGAAGTGGATGGACGAGGCAAAAATTCTGATGGGAGGAAATCCACGGACTCCCCAGGATGGAAGTCTGGGAAGGGGGGCTCAGGGGTCGCATGGCAGATGGGACTTTGCTAAAAAGGTCTCACCGAGGGGAACGGTGGAAAATCAGCCACGGAGGTCAGACATCCGGGGCCCGAAGGCGTCAACAACACCACATTATCACATTGCCAAAGGTTTAATAGTGAGAACAAGGGTGGAGCTTGAATCACGGGAAGTCAGGGAACGAATTCTGTTGACGGAGCTCCAAGGCCTAGGGCCCGAGCGCATGAAAGGAGGAATGTGATTTAAGCACGACAAAATGGGAATGAAAACCCAGACAGGGAAGTCCGAAGGACTAGATTCAGAGGGATGACTTGCGGCCAGCAGGCAATCAAAACTTAAAATCAGATGGCGAAGGTGGATCATGGGCCCGAGGCAGCCGATCGCCTTGTGACCGGAACAGTCACACCCAAGAAAAGTCCCCAGTCGTTGGCGAGAGCAATTCCAATAGGTTTGTCAATTTTTTAACATATGGGTTATGAGTGCAATTTGGTGCTCCTTGATTTCATGCCACCCTAATTAATTGCTCATCCAGATCTTTCAAAATCATGAAAAAAATAGATGGGAGGGCAAACAGGTCACCTACCTCAAACACGCTAAATGGTGAGAAGTGGGATCCACACATGGTTGACGGGTTGATGCTGAGGGCGATGATCACGACATCATCAAAGGCAGCAGGCTCCAGATGATAGCTTGTGCAATTCACTCCAATCCTGATTACGAAAATGACTTTGCCGATTAGGAATTTTATACCCCAACCGCCATGAATGACTGTAATTAATGCATGTACAATGCGAGAAAAGGTTGGTGAATTCAGAATTAGGTCAGCGGTGGCAGCGGGAAAGTCGGGGTTCGGCAGCCGAGAGGACACGAAGGATCTGTCGTTTGGTGATTTTCATCATTTAAATGACAGTGGCAGGGATTGGCTCGGGGCCCAGAGTTCGAGGATCTGTAAGGGATCTGCCATCGACGACGACGAGACTGCCACAGAATTCTGGAAACAGAATTCTTGGGAGTTGGGCCCGGAATGGTCGGCGGCGGGTAGGGACAAACGAAACATCAGTGGAAAAAACCTAGGTGGGGCCCAAGGAGCTGGAGGCTGCTAGAGGCTCACCGTCATAGATAGCGAGACCGGGATAGAATTTCGTAAGTGGACTTTCAGGTCCCAGGGCCCGAAGGGGTAGGCGTCGCCCCACAAATCTGTGCAAGTTTTAGGCGGCAGGCGGTAGGGCAGACCCTGAGGGGTAGGCAGATGATCGATGAACGCCATGAAGGATGGCAGAGGCAAAGGGGAAACCCGAAAAGGAACCCGGAAGGGCCTGAAGCCGTTTCAGGGCCAAAATGCCAGAGGGATTCCCTAAGGCCCCGGAAGGCAGCAAAAACCAAAAGCGGAGGCATGATTGATTTATGATGAAACTTTGGAGCAACATCGACCATGAGAAACATCAAAAAAGAGGGGCACACAAAATGAGGCAGCCCCAAAAGCCCTAACAAGACAAAAGTAAAGAGGGTCCCCGTTCCGAACGGGGCTTGTGTGCTAAGGGCACAACACTAGATATAAAATTTACTCAAGTAAATGATTCTCATGAGTTCGTGTTTTTAGTTAGGATAAATCGGAACAACTACAATAAATTTTTTTATGGTTGTGATAAAAATGTCTGGTTTTTCATTGTTTAAGGAGCTATTAGTTGACCTGAGAGATGTTGAACCAAAATCTGCATGTAAAGGAAAGTACCTAAGAACCTTAGAAGGAACCCTTCTTTTCTTTTATATTGAACTTGCTTTTGAGGAGAGTATCATCCAATTCTTCACCCAACATTTGTTACACCACACTCACTATTGTGCCTCCTATCCATGCTGCACAAATTCTCAAACGCCCTTCTGCTCTCTTTCCATCGCAGCCTGGAAGGATGCTTGTAATACCTGTGTAATTCAGCTTTACACTTCCCAATTACATTGAATCTCTAACATTTTTAAGCCATTTTCATGAATCCATTTTGTGCATATTCTGCAACCTTTTCATTTACAGCTGCCAATCTTTTACCTTTTCCCTCTAAACCCCAAGATGTCTCTACGCCTTATTCTACATTGTAATCTTCCCTCCCTGTGTATTTTCTTCCCTCTCACATTTTTCTCTAGTGTTTTATCTCCCACCACCTTTCTTCTCCTGCCTCTCTTCACGCCTCTAACCTCTCTCTACATTTTGTCCAAATTTGTATGCATCCATTCTTATCCTCCCCAAATTTCTTATCCTCCCACACCATGTTCTCTACATACCTCCTATCAAGCATTACGATGAATTTCTCTTCTCTCCAAGCCCAAAGGCCTCGATTTCCCATTTTTTTCTCCCATATGTGTGTGCTCATAATTCCTCTAACCTTTATGGTTTAGAGCTTCCCATAATCTATTGTGGAAGCTCCCATTTTGTCATAGGCATGCAGGATATTGCTTTTACTTGCTAGTTGTGGTTGCTTGAGCTATCAGGGTTTTTAATGAGCTATTAGGTGTTCCATATGATTCCTCTTATCAGGTTGTCTTCTCACACAAAATAATGGACGCCCCTCCCTTCACGTGACATTGGAGGAGAAATGAAAAGGGTGCCATACCTTATTAAATGCACCATCTCTCCTCCTCTTTCCTTGTCATGATGCCCATAATCTTTCCTTTACTCTCCTTGAGTTTTGTTCTATAGGCTTAATTATCTACGATGTGACATTCTCCCCCCTAAGGATAAGTTGTCTTGGCTTATTAAAAGGTTATATTTATAATTTGATCAAAATTTTGTGTTATTAATCAAGTTATTTCCTTTTGAACAACTAATTTTGGCCTCTTAGGTGGTTCTCTTTTCCCTAATTTAATGAATTTGTAATAAAATTTATAATATTTAAGAGGGTCCAAACTAAAAATATGCCCTCGAGTAAGCATTTTTGCTTAATCTAATCCTCTTTTTTTTATTTAGGGGTTGCCATTTCTTAAAACTAGTCTATACTATGACATTGGATACACACATTTACTAGTTAACCTTAGTAAGATATCAAAGTATCATGCATCAAAACTAGTTTTTGTCATTAACTATTAAGGTAGTCACAACCTATTCATTCAAGCATATCCCTATAATTATTTGCATTTTAGGTTCTTAGTAATTCATGTTCATATTCAGAGTGATATTTTATAACACTCCTAAAGATGCAATGAGAATTTTCCTCATAACAAGGGGTAAAACTCAAATCCAATAGTGAGTTAGGGGATCTAACAATCATCATATTCCTTAACCTTTTGTTACATAGTTTGATTTTCATTTATAATTCATATATCAAAATTCCTTTTTTTGCACCCATCTAGGTTCATTTTTCTTGGTTAGTTCTAGCCACCCATTCCTAGGAGTTTAAAAATCCATTTAAGATATTCAAAACGATTATGTACATATCAAGTGATCAACATGGTTATGGGTAGTTGGTAGTGTAAGACAACATACATAACCCAAATTCAAGTGAGCTTCATAAGTTCAGTGTTCTAACTTGGTTGCTCTAATACCAATATAAAATCACCATCTTAGGTACAATTTTATTTTAATTCAATTTTCATTAACTACCAACTTAACTAACCAAACATATTCCATCCTAAATTAGAAGTGTTAACATTAAAAGGACTTCATTCACCATTGTGATAACAATCAACATCACAACTTATATTCTTACACTCAAAAGGATTAAGCTCTTATATTTAGGGTCACCCCTAGACCCCAAACCTAAGCCTCAAGGGATCATGGTGACCTTGGCTACGTATCCCCTGATAGGAATCAAAGGCTTTGTAGTTTTCCCCACAATGATAGAGGGAGTTCAATCTCTCCTCTTGTATGAGAGCTATTATCTAACCTTTATCCCTTGACTATTAATTTAGTACATTGAAGCTATTAATATAGTCAATTATAATATAATGATACTAACTTGCCATAAAGTGTTGGGTCCATACCAATCCTTACCAAACATTAGTGCACAAACATTCACAATATTCATAAGAGATCATTCTTACCATAATATCAAAGAATATACACAATGGCCATCATGAGCATACCCCTATATACATAAGCTAATTAGCTCATACACAGTACAAGTACAATAGTGATTGGATCATACATAGATCACAAGTGCAATAGTGACTGGATCATACACATATCACAAATAGTGAACCTACCAAGCCCATTGGATTCTAAATTTAATCACCTATAGGCCACTGGAAACAAGTTTGTCCACCAAGGAAGAGGTCTAGCTCCTAACATATACCATCTTGTGACCTTAGTGGTATTGTTAGGTATCTTCTTTACAATCCTACGTAACACTTGGCATCGGTCACTTCTATGCTTATCAATGACAGCCAATGAACCCTATCAATACATGGTTAGTCCCAGATTACTGTTACCCACAGGGATGGGTCCCTACCCGTGCTAGAGAGCTATAGCCATATCATAACTAGGGTAGCCTACTACCTTCACCTCCATGAACCAAGTGAATGTTGGCTAATCCCTAGCAGTAGCCCAAACAACAATTATTGGTATGGTCCAATGATTGCTTATCATTGCTCAAATATCTAGATGGTTCACTTTTGGGCCAATCATACATAACTTTAATCACAATCATGATCAATACATACATAGGCCTATACATAAAGACCTCTAGCTATGGATTTTAGCTACACAAACACATAAGAGATACATGGAACCAACATGAGATGGACTTTACCCAACATAGGAATATAATCAAATACTCATTATAAAGTATTCAATCTTTGCTTATTATATAAAAACATATTATGTATTAAATACATAGTATTAGACTCCTTTAACTCATTCATACCCATCTGGTACCCATTTAGCCTTAAACTGAAGCCTATTAAAGGGAGAAGGTCAAACCAATCAGGAACAACCCCAACCCTTGGAGTTGTCCCCTATAAACCCTCCCCTATGGACTTAAAGTCACAAGGACATCCTTCACCCAAGGACCGCCTATGTTTCTACTTCCAAAAAGATCAAATTCACATGTAGTTCTCCTCATAAGGTATCTCAAGGATACCTGCACACTGGTTTCCCCATAAGTTTTTTTTAATGTTTATCTTTCACTAATATGCTTAACAATAGATAGGAGAACATAACTATCTAATTTACCAACCTCTTTTATAATACTTCCCTTTAATGACATCAAGGTCTTGAATTAAACTCAACCCATGATTATTCATAATCCAGCTTGAACATCTTCAGGTTCATCTTATAAACATAGGGACTAGGCTTATTACTCAACATGAAATATCCTTGGTTCACATAAATCCATAGGAAGGTATTTCCATTTGAAAATCATATAATGGGTTAACTATCCAAGTTCTTATACAATAGTATTTATAAGCATGTTTCAAGGATAATCAATTCCTAAATCCTACTTAAGAATAGCTAGCAACACTTTATCTGATGTATGCAAATATAAACCCAATAGTAATTTTACTAATAATATTCTTAATCTTCCAATTTTCATTACACTATAGTGTAACCTTATATTTTGATAACGGTTTTGTTAATGTGCTAGATAATATTTGAACTTTTCAATTATAGCCAAATATTGCATATACTAACATGCTATGATATCAATCATATAATAATATGTTCTTTGATATCTTTTCCAAATACAATAAACTCCAATTTAAAACTCATCCACTATCCTTAGACTTATTAAAAAACTTCATTTTAGATATCCTTGAAATAAATGATAGTAAATCATTCTATTTAATCATAAAACAATTTTGTACAAGTATAGTTTTAGTTTTATTGATGAAGTCATTATCACCTACATTATTAAGTGACTGTATGTCAAATCTTCTATAAGGTGTATTATATTTCTAGATCATATTATAAGGTGTTCTTATTGCTAGAGTTTTAACTTAAGACTTCCTTGCCATCTTATTTCACTTAAGTCTCAACATAGAGGTTTAATGAACTCAAGGTACGAACCTATTTGATCTCCCACCATTTTCTACTCAAAATTCCACACTTGGATATTCAAATAATCC
This sequence comes from Sequoia sempervirens, assembly GCA_007258455.2. Classification (NCBI taxonomy): domain Eukaryota; kingdom Viridiplantae; phylum Streptophyta; class Pinopsida; order Cupressales; family Cupressaceae; genus Sequoia; species Sequoia sempervirens. Next base: position 23,898 of record VDFB02159510.1, on the reverse strand, counting down.
TCCCTTAGCAACAAAAAATTCCTTGCTTATGATTTCCTAATAATCCAAACTTTCTTTGCTAATTGCATTCATCTTAAATTACTAAGTAAGCTCATCATGGTATTACTAGCATATATATTTATTTTATCTAGATCTAAAGGAATATTGTGTTTATAATCAATGTCATGGCCTAATGTTAGTTATTATATTGTTATCATTAGAAATAAATCAAGGTTCCATTATAATGGGATTAGATAGATTTTGACTTCTAGAGTTGAACACTAGTATACTATCAAAATTAGGACTTCCAATTGGGGGGTCAAGTTCTATTGTTGTCTCATTGCATACCATTTATTGCTAACATAATCAGAATCAATCCACATATGTAATTTATGCTTCCAACAAGCATTATGCATAAGCTTAGTCACATTAAGTCATAGGGAAACAAGAAGTAATAAAACTATCACCTCAAATGATAATTATGCATAACAACTTGCTCCATACAAACTACATCCATACATAACAAAGCATAGCAAGGAAACATTCATCCTTAATCCTTAAACATTACCATTTTATAATTAGTAAATTGGTGTGAGTTTTCACTTCCTCCTATGATTTTCTTAGCAAGTTATAGCATATCTCAATGTATCATATACATATAAATATTTACAATTTAGATGACTAAGAGTATTGGTAAATACAAAATATTATTTACCCAATATCAATCAACCCATATTGAGGGAACTCACAATGTTTACCTAGTACATATTGACCTATTCCCGCTATAAAATTAATGTTACTATTGTCCCAATCAATCTATTTTAATTTTAATTTTAATTCCTAAGAATAGCAATAATACTTTGAGTCACTAAGGGATCCAAAAAAAAATTAACTCAGATTTCCTTGACCATGGTTTCACACTTATAACTAGAGGAAAATGCTAGATATAAAATTAACTCAAGTAAGTGATTCTCATGAGTTCATGTTTTTAGTTAGGCTAAATAGGGAACAAACATAATAAAAAACATTATGGTTGTGATACAAATGTCTAGTTTATCATTGTTTGAGGAGCTATTAGCTTACCTAAGAGATGTTGAACTGAAATCTGCTTTTAAAGGCAACTATCTGAGAACCTTAGAAGGAACCTTTACTCTTTTCTTGCATGTTAAACTTGGTAATTTTGAGGAGAGTATCATCCCATTCTTCCCCCAATATTTTTTATGCCAGACACCTTGTTTTGCCTCCTATCCATCCTGCCCAAAATTCTCAAATGCCCTCCTACTCTCTTTCCATTGCAGTTAGGAAGGATGCTTGCAATGTATGTGGAATTTGGCTTTACACTTCCTAGTTGCATTTCTCTAACATTTTTAAAAGGAATTTTCATGAATCTATTTACTGCATATTCTATAACCCTTTCATTTAGAACTGCCAATCATTTCCCTCTACCCTCTAAACCCCAAGATGTCTCAACACCTTATTCTGCATTGTAATCTTTCCTCCCTGTGTAATCTTATCCTTCCTCTCTTCACGCCTCTAAAATCTCTTTGCATTTTTTCCAAATTTGTATGCATATATGGCCTTGCATCCTCCCCAAATTTCTTTTCCCTTTTCCTTCTCTTTTCTCATGTGGATTTTGCATTCAAAGATCTTTCCCTCTCATGCCATGTTCTTTACATACCTCCTATAGACCTCTGCTATGAATTTATCTTCTATCCAAGCCCAAAAGCCTTGATTTCCCATGATTTTATAACATTTGCATGTCTCCATAATTCATATAACCTTTATGCTTTGGACCTGCCCATAATCTATTATGAAACTCCCATTTTACCTCAAGCATGATAGATATTGCTTTTTGCTTGCTAGTTGTGTTTGTTGAAGTTATAAATTTCCTTGTATTTGTAATGTCCCCTTATTAGAGAAATAAAAATGCAGACACAAAGTTCCTTGTTCATGGTTACATTAGATTATTTCAGATTGCACATTTTAAGAATAAGACAAATGAAATGCATTACCACCTAGGGCATAAACTAACTTGAACAGATATGACCTATTACTCCCTAGCAAAATAGATCCTCGCCTCGTTCCTCTTCCTAATCTCGTTGGATGGAATATTAAATGTGCCAAGGGCATGTGCACGATCTCGAGTTGGACACCCTCAAGTTTTATTATCCGTCTTGGGCTTCGTCCAACATTGGACCGATTTACCTGCTTCCCTCCACACACTCCCTATCAAGCGTTAGCGAAAGGGGATTTGGTCTAGAGTCTATTCCTATAGTAGTAAGGTCATAGAAGCTTAATAAGGTACAATAATTGCTATAAGAAACATTATTGTGTCATAAATATTATCCATTAATCTCAGATGTGGAATTAGTTATTCATCTATGTTGAATAGGTGAAATCCAATATATTGACGTATATATTTATTAATTGCAAAGCGTGGCATTTAATACACATTGACTTATCATATTGTACGTGGTTAAATTCACAATCTAACATAGATTTGAATGTTAGAAGCATTCACTTATATTTAATATGATCCCATTGGTTAATATATGTTTAACTTCATTCCACTTCCTAGCTGCATATCTTCCTTTAGATCTATGTATTTTATCTCTTAATTTACATATTATATCTCTCCTCTCCTCTCTCAAGAAATATTCCCTTAATTGTCTATTACTACACTCAAAAGATATTAGAATTTTTCTTATTTCATTCTCTTCCATGCTCGCCCCTTTTATATCCATGACATGGTCAAAGGATATGACCTTTCATTATGTTTATTTGAAAAGGGGTGTGTCTCTTGTATTATGTTATCACTACTAATTGATAAATCGTGTGTTTAGGAATAATTAACATTATTCCTTTCCTTAGATGAGTTTGTTACCTTATATGCATAATAACCATCTCTAAGCATTGTTGCTTTATTGATTGCTACACTTTAATCATCCTATATTCATTGCCTCCAAATGATGTTGGAACTCCTCTTCTTATAATTCTAGTGGTATGCATTCTTCACATCAACTGTCTTTCATCGGGTCTTTGCACATTGTAGAGGAATGCGGTGGCTTAAGAAATGCTTATCGTAACATCGAGAAAATATATTTCTGTAATTGTGATTACCACGTCCAATATATAGCAATTTGATAAAAGCCACCACACTGAAGGCTATAATTACGGCGGATGAATAATTTACGCCGAAGGCGTATCCAATTTGAACAGAACAAAGCTAAAATATTCAATCAACCGTGTAAATAAGCTTGGAGACGATTGAAACGTCTGCAGCCGTTCGTTTTCCACGGATGCTATTTTCGTTTGTTTTTGCCCGCCTCCCACGATGATGCTTCAGTCATGTATATCGTAGTTGAGAGGGGAGCTCAACATGCCGTCAGAGTTTTATTTTGGGACGAAATCTTGCTTCTTCTTGCAAACAACTCTATAGATCTTCTCCCTGTGTTTCGGTGAGCCTCGCCAACAAATATCCCCATTACATTTTATTTCACTAAAATTATCTCCAATGAAAACCAATTCAAGGATCGCGTCCAATACTCAGTGAATTTATGTCTGTCGGGAACCAGTTCAAGGATGGTCTGTGTTGAGGATGGGTTACACAAGGATGTTTCGTATAGGTGAGTAGTACCTGCAAGTATCCTCATGGGATTTATTAGATTTTTCTTTATAAAACGGGAATCACTCCAATTAAGGAAAACATAGACACTTAAGCAAGATGAGTTGGGATGTTAAACATCAAAACAAGGGTTTTTAAATGTGATGAATTGGGGTTAAAACTTCCCCATAAAATGATTAGTTTTCGGCTCGCTGCACTTCTTTCTGCTTTCTATTTTGGGTAGAACCCCAAATAAAAGGAGGCACATAAACGAGCACTTTGTAGCATTGTTGTGGGTTATGAACAGGAATCATGAAGTCCGCTATGTGAAAAGAAGTGTTCTTATTGAAATGCTTGTTGCAGCCTTGCCTTCAGGAGCCATCAGATTTAATTCCAGAGTTGTGGCTGTACTCATAAATGGCAATTCTGGTTACTCCACCATAGAATTGGAAGATGGTACATATATCAAAACCAAGGTGAATCATAAAACCCACCAAACAGATAACTAAGTTTCCAGAACGGTTTTAGATTCTTGAAACCTTGACTTTATAAATGAGTATAATGCGGTCTTTGTTGCTGCTATGTATTATCTCATGCCTATTTGAACTTATGGAATTTGCATGTTTACTATTTTGTGTTGTATTTTCCAAGAATTTTAGATTGCTTCTATTCGGTCTGCAAAGAAATCGCTAAAATTGTTATTAATGATTGTTGGATGAACTTTGAGCTCTTTCAGTAGACGATTATGCACACAATATTTTGAATGGCATGTTGTTTCTGCTTGGACTTTTCACCAGCCACACATATCATCTTCATGTGACATTTCTGCCTCCATCGTTGCCTCTATTGTGGGTTGTGTGACTTGTTTTGATGTTGTCAATCTTTTCTACAGAATATGCTCTTTTTTTTGTGTTGGGTATTTGTGGGTTATCTTCTTGGTGAAACCTTACCCTGAAAATGGAAAAATGGGGCTATTCCAACTATCAACAACAGGTATGAAAATGGCCCTAAAACACCTAAATTTTTGTTTATATGCAGGAGACTGGGGGAACTTTACTTGTGTTTCTGGATACGCAGTCCGGGTTATTTAATAATATGTAGATATCTGGCCAAGTGTAATGACTCCACCTGAAAGATACAATGTTTTGAGACTCTCTTTCTATGCACATATTAAATGCTTTCTATCCTACTTTTCATATTGTTATGGCTTTTTAATGCTTAGTTTTTAGTTGTTGTATCTAAATGCAATATTTGGTAATTGTTACGATGATTCAATTTAAACTTACTTAATGAAAGATATGTTATTATAGTCAAGTAAATTCTTCGAAGTGTCTGTGATATGACCACATTTTGTGTCTTCCTTTATGTAGATGATTATTTTTCAATATTTTACTATGACTTGTAGTGCGGAGGAGTTTTTGTGCCAACCTAGACATCCCTACAACATCCTCCTGTGTGTGAATGCACCACCTCCAATCTCTCGGTGAATCATGTGGGTAAAGAAATGCATATATGTATAGGCATGTTTATATGCAGAGATATATTCAGCAAAGGCAGCGAGGAGAGGGAAAGACATCATCTTTTATTTTGCTAGATATGATCCCATGACACCAAAATAGATGTGTCCAACATTTTTATTCCAACAAATAGAACCATAGCTTGTTTTTCACTCCCCTACACATGGAAGCAAATGGTAGGATGGTAAGGCCAAACAAAAGGTTACACGAAACCACAGACAATCTAGCTGATGTTAGTAGAGGAAAGAAACAACATAGGGCATATCAAAGCCCATTGACAAAAGCTTCCAACATGTAAAAGCATTTACACCCCTGTATCGTAAACCTCAATAGCAATGTGTGAACATCAACCCAAAGCTTCTTCTTTAACAAGAAAAGGGGGTTTTTGCACAAAACCTTCAATTTGATCGTAGACAACAACAATGAGATGATACTAGAGACTTGATATTGTCATTTTTGAAAAACTAGTTTTACACTAAAATCTTCAATTTGATCTTCCAACAACAATGAGATGACAAGAGAGAGTTGATATTGTCATTTTTGAAGAACATATACCAAAGAATGTTGTTGGATTTTAATCCCAACCAAGAATCATTGCCATCAACAAACTGACCCAATGTGTAAATTAATTGGTCACATGTTTTCCACTTGTTTCCCCTGTTACTATAATTTTTAGTTCCAAGAGTTTCTCCCAATGTAAACTGGTGTAGTTATCTTATACAACTAATGTGTGTCATTGTTTAGGTCTAAACAAGCAGAGATACACTCACCTCCAAGGATGTATATGACAAATTGAGATGCCCAAGTGAGAACAATATCGTGGATTGGGCATATATTTGAGTAAGCATGATGAGTCAAGCTATGTTGCAAATTGCCTAGATGCACAGGTTCTAGTGAGTTTAAATTTCACGAACTTGAATAAATGGAAAGTATTAGATGCCAAGTTTGTCAGGGTGTTAAGCATGGATAGAAAGGACAGCTACCCAAAGAAGATCACAAGAGTCACATCAACATAAACATTTTTAATCAATCTTAAACAAATTTATGAATGTTCTTTGGAATTAATTTACTCATGAATAATTATGAATGCACAAGAGTCCAATTCATTTATGAATGTTCTCTGGAATTAATTGTAATGACAAACTAGTATCTCTTCCTTTCTTTTGAACAAATTTTGTTTTAGTTACTAAAAGACAGTGTGATTGCAGCCTGAAGCTGTTGATATCAATTTTGAAAGGGTTAATGATCTTCATTTAAAGTCACCTCTTGTTGATAGCTTGTTCCATTTGCAGAAGCATTTCCAGCTAAACTACCATTATCATCATCCTCATCCAAGGGAGCTCTCTCTCGATATGGTATTGCCTTGTCCTCTGCAGGTGTTTCTTATGGTCCTGGTAGCCCTTTAAATGAAGATCCTATAATTCTCGGTTCTTCTGGAACTAGATTACTACAATTATTTACTGAGAGTAGTCCTGTTCTTTCCCAAATAATCTCCATATAATGAGCACAAAGGTGAAGAGAAAACTGTTACAAAGACTGCAGATGGAAGTAAAATACCACTTGAGATTAGTGAAGAGATTAATAATGCTGTAGGAAAAGAGGGAAAAGGTGAATATAGAGATTTATGCAATTAAAGAAAAGAAGAACCAGAAAAAAATGCAACACATGATATAAAAGAGGGCTTGTATGAAAAAATTGAGAAGGAAGCTGCAAAAGACAAAGCTAATACTATAATAGAGTCCAAGGAAGTTATTCATTAGGAGACATAGCATCAGATCAAAGGCAATTAGAGACAACAAAATCTAATGCGAATGATGGAAAAAGTACATATGGAACAAATGTTTTATGTTCTCGAATAAAAACCCTTACAAATGAGGTGGATATGCATACACCATTACCAAAATCTATGGTACGAGAAGAAGCACTAAAGCAATTGCCAGGATGGGTTCAAGCAGTGGAAATCTCACTGAATAATATTGCACAACAAACAAAGGTTGAACAAAAGGAAGGAAGCTACCAATCAGTGGATATTTGGACTCGGTTGGCAAAGCCAACCATGGAGAAACCAGTTGCAGTTAAATGGACATCTAAATCATCTCGAGATACTTCCAAAAAGGCCCCAAAAGTTGGTACAGAGGTGAGAAATAGAGACAAAATTGGTTCTGGAGTACAGGTAAAGTCTATACATGATTATTGGAATGAAAAGGGGCCAAAGAGACATGAACAAAACATAGTCTTCAATTCATTCTTTTTAAAAACTATTACATCAACAAGTTACAGAAATTTCTTAGCTACTGCTCACTAAACCATACGGCCATTCATTCATTCACATTACAGCTACTCCTTACATAGACATTACGAGGATTTCTTATAGAGTATTGCATACCCATACAGCTCTACGGAGCTGGACTCTGCTAAGAGAGTACTTAGCATTAACAAAGTGATTACAATACATAGAAAACCAAACATCTACGGTGAGGAGAAACTTGACCCACAAGTAGAATACATTTCTAGAAGCTTGACTTGCATGTAAAGTAACAACCCTTCGAATACACAAATGGGATTTGCCTTTAATGCTGGTCTTTAATGCTGAAAGGTAGACTGCAGAATAGAGGATACGGTGTTGTCAGGAGCAGCTGGCAAACTGGATGAGTAGGTGTGATTACAATCTCCAACACTCCCCCGTAATCACAACTACGAATTATGTTTCTTTTTTCGTCTCTTTCACTGATGTTTCATCATCTTCAATCTTCAACTTCTAGGAAGCAAACCTAGGAAATCTCATTTTGCTGTTGGGATACTCTACCCATGAGCTCTGACCCTTTCTGGTAACCAGTCCATTGTAGGTTCAGGTGTGGTGTACTTGTTTTATCAACGCCTCCCATAGAGTCACACTACTAGTGCTCAGGGATCCTAGCATTAATTGGCTTTGGTGGCCTTATTCTCAAACCTTGCAGACAAGTGGTTTTTAGATTACCACAAACTATCAATCCTTGTAGACAAGTGGTTTCAGATTACCACGAACTATCATACTGGTGGTTTCAGATTACCACAAACTCATTGACAAGTGGTTTCAGATTACCACAAACTCACAAACTGGTGGCTTTTAGATGACCACAAACTCACATGATGGGGAAGCTAATGCAATCTGGTATCCTCCTCTAAGTTTTTTTTAATCTCCTTTATCAACACCTCTCTTTACTTGTTCAATAGACTTTAAATATGCTCTCATTTTGACTCTCTCTCAACCAAAACACTTATACAACATGCTATATAACATCCTCTATTCAAATCCTTTTGAAATTATGACCTCCATTCACCAAACTAAACTTCAATTTCAAACAACTTAACAAAAATGTTTCTTACCTTCACCCATAATTTTAACATCAAATTATTCAACTGCTTCAGGAGCCATCAGGAGCTGGACTTATTTCTTTCTTACATAGTTCTTCATACATTAGGTATTGCCTTTAACTCAGGCTTTTCTTCTCAAAAACTGCTCCACAACAAACTTTACAGATTCCTTTTTTTTTAAAACACCATTGACATGACTCTAATTTACCTTCAGCTTCAAGAAAATTCTTGCAAACAACGATTCAACTTCTCAGAATGAGTGACTCAAACATGGATAGTGTATCACTCTTGGCCTTTTCAATGACCTCTATTTGAACAAACTTCAACTTTTTCTTCCAACAGCTCTGTCTAACATTGATGATTTCTTCTACTATTTCCTTTGCCGGTTGTGATCTCCTATGGCGGTCTCGGCTTCACCTCATGCTTTTGTTGACTTGTCTTCCTTGGGCTAGCGACTATCTCTTAAAAAAAACACTACTTCTTTTGGCAACTTTTTATTTCTGCAACCTTCATACGCTGGCTCCCATAAACTTGGCACTACCAACTCATCTTTGGTGACTTCAGCAGCTTGACTTAGACTGCTACAAACCAAACAGCTACCTTCAAACACCTTTACAACAATTTCAATGATATCTGCAATCAGACTTGCATCGGCCCTTTATATAGCAATTGTGACTTCAAAACAAACACCGATATGCAGCTTCTCCTCTAAAACTTCAGACATCAGGCATTAACTACAACATCCATAGAAAAAGACTATGTCTTCTTTCTTATCACTCCTGTGATTCACATGATCTTTATTTTGCAGTGACTTATGACATCATTCAAATAGTTAGAGCTACTTTTCTTCAACAACTACTATGGTGGTTTCTTTACTTGGTAATTTTAGCTCTTTCAATTGCAAACATTGCTTTGGACTGGCCTCTTTTCAACAACCTATGCACCTCATAATAGACAACATCGAACCCACAAAACTCTACACCCAGTGAGACTGACCTACATAACTCTAATACCAAATATTGGAATGAAAAGGGGCCAAAGAGACATGAACAAAACATAGTCTTCAATTCATTCTTTTTAAAAACTATTACATCAACAAGTTATAGACATTTCTTAGCTACTACTCACTAAACCATACTGCCATTCATTCATTCACATTATAGCTACTCCTTACACAAACATTACGAGGACTTCTTACAGACTATTGTATACCCATATAGCTCTACGGAGCCAGACTCTACTGAGAGAGTACTTAGCATTAACAAAGTGATTACAATATATAGAAAACCAAACATCTACGGTGAGGAGAAACTTGACCCACAAGTAGAATACATTTCTAGAAGCTTGACTTGCACATCAAGTAACAACCCTTCGAATACACAAATGGGATTTGCCTTTAATGTTGGTCCTTAATGCTGAAAGGTAGACTGCAGAATAGAGGATACGGTGTTGTCAGGAGCAGCTGGCAAACTGGATGAGTAGGTGTGATTACAATCTCCAACAATGATAACAAACCCAAGAGTTCGAAGGTTTCTATGAAATCAATTTCTGATTCAAAAGACAAAAATCCTGTAGCAAAACTTGTTAAATTTATTGAAGAAGTAAAGGAAATTAATTTTTTTGAACACAAGCAGATTCACCCACTTTTACTCTTCTCAGATTCAGATGGCCATGGGCAGTGTTATTTGGGAGAATTTTTGAAGGAACTGTCACTATTGCTGGAGATGCAATGAATGCAATGACTACATATATTGGACAAGGTGTCCATGCTTGCAACTTGAGGATGCCATTCTAGAGAGATGCCTTAATAGACATGGACATCCATGATATTATGGTTGCAACTACCCTAACAGACATGCATGCGAAAAGTGGAACCATTAACAAGGCACGTGAACTATTTGATAGAATACCTAAAAAAATTGTCATCTCATGGACTGCAATGATTGCAAGATATGTACAAAATGAATTTGATGAAAAGACTTTAGAAACTTTCAAGCAAATGCAATTGATAGGTGTAAAGCCAAATTACATAACCTTCCCTAGTATACTCCCTGTCTGCCAAAATGGGAGCTTTCGAACAAGGTATGGACATCCATCAAAGCATCATGGAAGGAGGATTTTTTTCATATATAGTAGTTGGAAATGTTCTGGTAGACATGTAAGCAAAATGTTGAAGCATAAAAAAGGCACGTGAACTATTTGACAAAATGCCACAAAGAAAGGTTATCTCATGACAATGATTCGAGGATATGCACAAAATGGGATTTTTTAAAAAGCTTTAAAAAAATTCAAACAAATGCAATTGGCAGGTGTAAAGCCAGACTCCACAACATTTTGACAATATAAGAGCATTGCAATAGGATATGGACATCCATTAAAGCATAACAAAAATGTGTAAACATAGAAAAGGAACATTTGTACAATATAAGAGCATTGCAATAGGATATGGACATCCATTAAAGCATAATGAAAATGTGAAAACATAGAAAAGGAACATTTGGACAATATAAGAGCATTGCAATAGGATATGGACATCCATTAAAGCATAACGAAAATGTGGAAACATAGAAAAGGTAGGTGAACTATTTGACAAAATGCCCCAAACAGATGTCATCTCATGGAATGCAATGATCGCAGGATATGCACAACATGGATTTTGCAAGGATGCTCTCAAAATATTTAAATTAATGAAGCACTCTAGAACATATCCTCGCATTGCCCCTCCCATTGCAAATATCTCTAATAGTAATCTAATTGTAGCAAGATTTGACATTCAAAAAAAAATAATAGGCAGAATCAACTTTGTTTGAACCATAATTTTCACAAATTGCCTCACCAATAAGTAGGACCACATAAATGGAATTTTAAAAAGAATTAGGGAGTTAAAATGTTTGGAAGAATACCTCAAACAAATGTTGGCTCATGACTTGCCATAATTACATAATATGAAATTCTACAAGCTTTCAAGAAAATACAGTTCGCAAGTGTAAAGCTATAATTTACCAGCAACATACATTAATTTCAAATAAATAATATCCCATACAATATTCAATAACATCATGGTTATTTGGAATTTACAACTTCTTTTCATAAGAGGAAACATTACTTTTGAAGCATTTTACTCTTTTCTACAAACCATAATATAGCAGCGGATGGGCTCCAAATTATTCAAAGCAAAATCTATTGCATTTTTAGTTTTGTAAAGATTGAATGAATTGATTCAATATGGATTGAGCAAAAAATACTTCATTTAAAAATTCAACAAAGTTTCTTAAGAAAGGAAATCTAACAAACTTTAATTTCTTGATGCTAATAAAATAATTGCAATCACAACCATAGGTAATCATGAAGAAAAGTTGATAATCAAATAAGTTATTTGTAGTGTATGTTTTTGTACTGTCACAAGCATAAGCAATAATTTTGCATGAATATTGAGGACAACATTCATTCTTTTGAATATTTAAAATTAACAAATAACAATATTGAAACCTAATCCTATTAAAAATAAAGGAATATTATTTTAGTTTGTGCTTATTTTGGATGGATGGTTCGTGTCTAGTGTAAACATGAACCAACCCATCAAAGAAAGAGATGCCATCCATTTAATGAGAAATAAAAACTAAAATAAAACATTCTATTTAATTCATCTTTTATCTTTTAATGTATTTCAAGAAGTAAAAATTGAATTGTTTTCACATGTTCTATAGATGAGATGAGGGGGTATTCAGTTCGATTGATCATCAAGGTTGGGGACTAAGGATGGAAGGAAGACTCACTCCCACACTCACAATTCAAAAAAAATAGACAAAAAATATTTGAATCTTTATCTCACTCTACCTCTCTCTATCTCTCTATCTATTTTTCTCCCTCTTGCACTCTCCCCCTCTATCTATTTTTATCCCTCTTCCTCTCTCCCCCTCTATCTCTAGACATGTCTCCCAATATCTCTACCCGTCCATCTCTCTCCCTCTTTCAAGACCTCTATATCTATATCTCTTTGTCTTTCTATTTCTATCTCTCCATATTTCTTCTTCCATCTCTCCCTCTATCTCTATCTTTTTATTACTCCATCTCTCTCTACCCCTTATACTTCTCCCTCTCTCTCTCTAAATATCACTTCTTATCTCTATCTTTATGTTTCTATCTATCCCTCTCTCATTCTCTCCCTCTACCTCCCTCTATTTTTCTCTTCCATCTCTATCTATCTCTCTCTCCTATCATTATCTCTCCTCTCAATTTATCTCTAAATCTCCATCTCCATCTCCATCTTCCTCTCTATCTCTACCTCCTTACCCCTCTTTGTCTCTTCCCTCCTCTCTCCCTATTGCAAACATAACGTGAGCTTGTTAGTAATGGAACCTAATTATCTTCTTGATTTAGAGGGTTTTTTTAAGTCTTTTTTAGATCCTTGTAAGTGAATGCATGGTTTATTTGAAACTATCACTTCTCTAATGAGATCTTTTAAAAAAACAAAATAATTTGCTAAATGACCTACCAATTGATCTCATGTAATACACAAATTTCTTAATTAAACTTCCTGTTTGGCATACCCATTGCACACCAAGGTGCAATTGCTAATATTATATTATTATTGGGAATGAGATGGATATAGTTTCCAATAAATTCTACACAGCATGAGAAACATAGATTTCTTCTATATTCAGAGAAAAAAATAATACCGTGGTGGAAATACAAGTTGATATTTGATGTCATAGCTCGATAACTATCTATTTTTCATATTGTATAATATCGTCCAGTTTAATTAATAATAATTTCTTGTGTATATTTAACCATTTTGATGATGGAAACATATGTTAATTATGTCCCAATAGAAAGGCCAATCATACTTGACTATCATTGAATGGAATCCCGTCAGACTTTATGTGCCAACGTGGGATGCTTTAGATTTCAACCATATCATTGTAGACTATATAATGTTGATATCATGAGTATCGCAAGTATAGGTGTTATCATAAGGAAATATGCATGATAATAGTTACGTGGATAAATTATTGTATGCTAGATTTCGGGGACATGACAGTATCTTCCTCAAAAATATCAAACAAATGCCCCTAGAAGGGGGTGGTAGAGGGAGTTTTTAATGAGTTGTCAGGTGTGCCATATCATTCCCCTTATCAGGTTTTCCTCTCGTGCAAAAGAATGGATGCCCCTCCCTTCACATGACATTGGAGGAGAAATGACTAGGGTTCCATACCTTATTAAGTGCACCATCCCTTCTCTTTCTTTGTCGTGACACCCATACTCTTATCTTTAGTCTTCTTGACTTATGTTAGGCTTAATTATCTAGAATGTGACATAATCCTATATATTTTGAGGAAATCAATCAAGGAAGAAAATTAGATAAGGTTTTGGATGAAGAGATGGATTGCATCAAAAGGAATGAAACATGAGAGATAGTAGATCTATTTGAAGGTAAATATTGCTTAAGATTAAAACGGGTCTATAAGACTAAGTTCAATATAATTTAGGTGATCTGTTGATAAATACAAATAAGGTTAGTAGAAAGATGTTTTACCCAATGACATGGAGTTGACTATGATAAGACATTTGTACCAATTAAAAAGCTTGATATAGTTAGAATGGTCTTAGCCATAGCAACATAAATAATTCAAAAAATTATTAGATGTATGTCAAATAAATAGTTTTGAATGGGTTTTATAAGAAGAAGTGTATGTGAAACAATCACTAGACTATGCAAATGAATGTAGATTCAAAACATATCTTTAAGTTACAAGCAATTACAAGCCCGCATAATTATTAAGAAAATGCATTTTTAAGCAGGTTGCTTCAAGCCCACATATATAAGTAAACCTCATGTATTCAACAACCTACATACAAAATGAGATAAATTCATGTCATAGTCTATATCAAGATAATTTAATCTCCTATCTTAGTCCTATAACTAGCATAGCTTTTTTTGAAAATATACAATAAACTATATGTAACCAACTTTAATTGTAAAATTTTGCAACCTTAGCAATAAAATGTCTGCCTAACATTAAAATAAATGTGAATTTATTACTAATTATAAAACATTTTTCTGATGAAATGGATATTTATATATATGTTTTTGGTTAATAAGAGGCCAAAGCCAAAATTATTTATAAATCAAGATTAATACATCAAGAAACATATAATAAGCAATTTATATGTATCTTTCAAATGCATAAAGATATAAAACAGATAGAAAAGGAACAACAAAAACATAAACCCTCCACCATTTACTTCTTCCTCTTGCCTAGCAGACTTTCAAGCATTTCAAAGGGATATAATAAAAACCATAATTTCCATCATTTTCTAACCACCAATTTTCTTCGAAGCCTTCCACTACTAACCTAGATAACTGATCACCCTCCTCGTTTTCCTCCCTATAGGTATGGCTAATGATGTAGCACTCAAAATAAGCTAATATTGTCAATATTATGTCCAAAATATTAAAATTAATCTCTAGTTTAGAGTTGTTGCTGCTCTTATTGCATTGATCGTTATGACCGAGTCTCCTTCAATCTCAAGTTTCATAACTTTCCTCTTTTTACATTCAATTAGGCTGAGATGTATTTATTTTTATAGTATATTTTAATATAATAAAATATGTTTTTTAATGTATAATAAAATGTTAAAATATAATTTATAAAAAGAAATATTTAAAAATTTAAATCTGTATAATTTATTTGTTGAAAGGCTTTATGATTAAAATTTTCTTAAAATTTATTTTATTAACATATTACTTAATCTTTATTTAACAATAGATCACAAATAACATGATCCAAAGATTAGATTAATTCTTTTAAATGTTAAATATTTAAAACATTTAATAATATATTACACTCAAAATAATGAAACTTTTTCTATTATTCACTTTTTTATTAAAAATATTATACATTCAAATAATTTTTTAAAAAAAGTTGTACATACTACTTCTGCCCAACAACTTTTATCTAAAGTTCTTCTCTTTCATCATCATGAAAACCAAATATTATAAGTGTTCTTTGTAGTGAAATATATTGCTTGTTAGACATTTCAATAATTCATTATTATTGAAGTCAAACCATCTTTTAACATCACCCAAAAAGTTTCCAATTAACCTTTGAGCCATAAAAAAATCACCTACAAAAAAATTCAATCATCCTAAATATGAGCTAGACAATATGACTTGAAAGATTGATATAAAAATCTTGGAGACATGTTTCTTGAATAAAAATATAGTGTTTAATACATTATAATTTAATTAGAAGCTAGCATCAAACAAAAGAATAAACCCAAAAAAATTAATAGAATACCATATATTGGCTTGCCAACAGCCATAGGCATCAACAACTCCAATGATTCAACCACTTTTTCTACCCCAACTCTCCTATCATTCAATTCACAAGGATTCTCGTAATTTTTCCATTTTCTACCCCTAAGACTCACCTTAGTATTAGGATCTATTATCTTAGAAGCACTAGACATGGTATATTTTGACCGTGGGAAACATTTGCATTAAGATTTCCCATTATTGTAAAGCCTACACAATGTAAGAAAGCATGCTAGCACAACAAATATATCTAAAAGTTAGTGTATCACTTAAGAAAGTTGGGGCCATTGATATGTAGTGAGTAAAAGAGGTTTCAATATCCTTCATCATACTAAAACAGTCTATGAGACTTTATCATATTACAAAGTATTGTTGAAGTAGTGAAATATTGAGGTCAGACATAACTCTATTCTTTGTTGCTTGTGTGAAAGGGTGGATGAATGTTCCTCTTACATGGTAATAACTCTAAGTGGTAAAGTATAAATGACTGGTCTTATTAAGTGATAAAGAACTTTGTGTGTGAAAAGGTGAATTACATATTCCTCTTTGTGCTTAAAAACCCTATGTAGGAAAGGGTAACAACCCTTGGAACATGTATGTACTCTTAAACATAGATGATGAAATATAGCAATGTGTTTCAATAGAAAAGAACTACAAAATGCTGATGGACGAACCTAAAAGACCAGCTTGAAAGAAATCAAAGAAAAATCACTTGTTTATTGTTTCTTAACAACAGTTTTACTTGAGGTGAAACTGCTCGAGGGGTTCACTATTCTTTAACTAAATCAAAGCAAGAATGTGTGTTTCCTGAATGTGATTGAATGGGAGGAGTGGCATTCATTTTGTGTAATCGGATCCTCCTTGCTAAACAAAGTCGCAACATCCTCTTGATTTACATGTGGATCACTTTTTTCACATTGCTTAGTCTGTTGTTGATAGTATACATATGATACAATAAAATCACCCTCCCTTTCACCCTCCTAAGTATCAAGATGGTATTCATGCATCACCCAATTCATTTACCCGACTTTTGAACACTTTGTAGAAGTATACAGAACCATGATCTTCTTGCATCCTTTTTGTTTCCCATTTTCAATTACAGGCTTTGTTTTGCCTATCTTCTCCCAATGTACTTCTCCTCCAATAGAAACATCACTTAAGATTTTTTGACACTTCTAATGTCCTATTGAATAAGTCTTGCTTGTTTTATGGAAAACGTGAATAATACTACCATCTTGTTTAATTCCTATAAAAAACCTTTAGATAAGCCAAATACATATATAAATTAGAGAAACAACGGTGATCAAAGGTAGCCACCAATTACTTGACCAATTTTTAGGATGCGTATAGCAAATTCCACTGTCATCTTTCAGTGTCAAAATAAATTCATCAATAACAGGATGGGGCTTTGCATTACCAATTCCAACTTTTTTTGCTAAATGTATCAAAATTTCTTGATCTAAAGGGCCAAATTTCACACCTGTAGGTAGCCTAAGCCAGTCTTGCAAAACTTATAAACAACAAATTATCTTATGTACACCATTTAGCTCTCAAGTACAAATCATTGTGACTGTTTATCTATAGATTGGATTCTAAAGAATCCCAATTTTTGATAAAAGATGCATACATTATCAATAATCTTGCAATAGTTGATGTCAAATATACATGAATTCCAACATTCTTTTGCATTTCTAACCTAGATGTTTTTGGTTGCTCAACCATTAAAAGAATTGTTAGATACCTTTCAATGAGACAAAATGTTATAAGCCCCAGTATATTCTACTCAAAATGTAAAAGGGAATTCGAAATAAGGAAAATTTAGGAAACAAAATTCTTATTGAGAAGATTGAATGCCCATAAAATTTAACAAAAGGTAGCCATCCTATCACCTTATTTAAAATGGGGGTATTCATTTCTTATCAATATAGCAGTAAATTTTGATGAAAAATTGTAGAGTCAAATAGAATAAGCTCAATTATGACAAGTATTGCAAAGCTTCCATAACAGAGCCTCCTGCCCAAATAGGAATTCCATAAGAAATAATAAAACTTTAAAATTGGGCAAAACACTACATCTAGATTTTCTCAATATCCTTAAGCAACCAAAAATTTCAAACCTTCCACAACCTGGTGCTTTGAAGATGGATGCAAACTTCTAACAGGCTAGTTATTGTCCTATGTGGCCTAAGCATAAAATGTATTGACTAAGGAAATGCACGTATATAAAAGGAAAAGGTCCCATTAAATATTTCCATGTAATTATGTGGAAATGGCCAGTCTTAAAAATGTGAAGAATAGATTATGCCACTAGAACTTAGTATACCCATTGGAAATGCCCACCTTTTGATCCAAGATCTTCTGGCATCAAGTTTCCTTTTTCTTCCCAGTTTTGAAGGCATCGGATCTCATTGTTAGAGTTATATGTTCTAATTATCCAAAGAAAGCAATAGATTTAATATTCTTGCTGGATAAGGCTTATCTCCACTTAGATGTTGCAAACTACTCAATAGTGTGGAATGTGGACTTTGGAGAAACAAAAATATTCAGTCACATAGAATTGCAATTAGCAAGTAGATTGAGGCCATACATGATTATTGTCAATTTTATTGTTGTAGTTGGGGCAAGTAATGCTGGCATGACTCCTCCAATTCTGTCCTCTTGCATGTTTAACTTTTGTCGCAATTCCATGACCTTCAAGAATATATGGTTCTCCACATTGCCATTTGAGGAAATAGAACGTTAGCTTTCTTCTTATGTATCTGAGTATTTTATGAACAAATAACTAATAGTACAATTTTTATGCAAATTCCTCAACACATGCTAATGGTTAAATTCAATTAAATGAAGATAGAAATCAATGAATTATTTTGCAATGAAAAAGAAAAGAAAGGGACACATTTAGATAAATATCATTTTGATCTATATATTTTGACATTTTTTTAGTTCTTTTGTTTTTAAGAATACAACTCTTTTCAATTAGCTTCATTCCAATATTTGTTTGTAATCCTCAATTAACCATTAAAGAATCACAAGTAGTAGCTACTGCAGAAGCATTTGGATGAATTTGTTAAGTTATGATTACAAAATATGGTGACAATACCTACAAAAGTGCATATGTCATGTTTACATGCTGGTGCATGTTAGAAATCTATCTGCTCCTGACAGTGTGATTACAACTCCTGAGAGCTCCTCATGCTATGTTTTCAGCTCTGATGGCTCTTGAAAGAGCCTCCTCTTCATTTTGTAGTACCGGTGGCATTTTTTCATGATTATATTTTCTCATGTATTTTGTGATGTTAATGCCTTTTTCATGTGTCATGATTTCAAGTGACTAATGACATTTATTTCTCACTTGAGGTGAAATGCAAGTTACTCAAAGTGTAATTAATGATATTTATTTTTCCCCCTTTCTGCTTGCTAGAAAAGCTTTCTCCGTAAGACTTTTCTTAATTTCTCTTTGCTGGCTTTTATAGTGGAAATTAATTGTAATTAATGTACAAGTTGTAGCTATACATTCTTCTCGTGTTTTCTGCCAGAAAATTTGATGAATAGTTTGGTATGATATTTTTACAAAGTAAGGGAATAGAAGAAGAAGTAGAATGAATATTTCTAGTTGAGAATATTTTTCAGTTTTGTGTGCAGCTGCAACTAGTATTTAATTTTTTCTGGGTTAAATTTATATATGCAAATCTGGGTTGTTCTTTTGTTGTTTTTGTTTTTGTTTCTTTATTCTCCCTTGCCTCTAGCCCACATTTGGTATCAAAGCCAAAGGAACCTTTTTTTCTATTCTATTTGAAGTCATGGCCTCCACTTCTGGTGCATCCTTGTCTAGTTTGCAAACCCCTATTTTTACAGGAAAGAATTATAAGTATTGGTCTTTAACTATGAAAGTCCTCTTTTGGTCTCAAGATGTTTGGGAAATTGTTGAGAATGGTTATGTGGAGCTAGCAGACCAAGCAACATACAATGCACTCACACAAGCTGAAGAAAGATGCCTTGAAAGAACAGAGGAAGAAGGATGGGAAAACATTATTCTACATCCACCAAGCAATGCATGAGAGCATACTCCCAAGAGTAGTAGCAACAAAGCAAGCCAAGGAGGCATGTGATACACTTCAACTTGTTTACTAAGGTATGGACAAAGTAAAGGCTGCTAAGTTACAACTTCTTAGAAGAGAGTTTGAAAATTTATCAATGAAAAACATAGAGTCAGTATACTCCTTGTTTACTCATGTTGTTGGTTTAACTAATCAAATTAAATCACATGGAGAGGTCATAGAGGATAGGAAAATTGTTGAGAAAGTTCTTAGAAACCTTCCTACTAAATTTGATAATCTTGTTGTGACTTTGGAGGAAACTAAAGATTTGAGTCAGTTTAGTGTTGATGAACTTCATGCCTCTCTTATCAATCATGAATCTAGACTAAATAGGTCAAACATGTCATTGGAAAATGAATTTTTCATCTTAATCATCCATATCTCATGGAAGAGGACAACAAAGATTCAGTCTTAGAGGTAGAGGGAGAAATTCACCTAAAGGTGGACGTAATATTAGCTTTACAAATAGTGCTGGTAGAGGTCAAAATCAGAACTTTAGACATCAAAATCAAAATTTCAGTCACCCAAGTGGCCAAGGAGTTGATAAATCAATAGGTTCAATGCCATTATTGTAAGAAGTTTGGACATTATGCAAATGAATACAAGAAAAAATAGTATGATCAGCATAAGCAAGGTAAAAATCAGTTAAATAATAGCACTCAAATCTAAGCACTATGTTCATTGCATACACTAAAATTGCTGAAGCAATTCCTACTAACTCTCATGTTGAATGTAATGTAGTTCAAGAAAGCCCAAGTGACATATGGTACTTAGATTCTGGGTGTAGTAATCACATGACTGGTAATGCAAATTTGTTTTCTAGTTTGGACAAATCAGTTCAAATTGAAGTCACACTTGGAAACAACAACAAGGTCATAGTTTTAGGAAAAGGAACATATGATATTCTAACCAAAGAGGGGGAGCAAAAAAACATGCCTAATGTATACTATGTTTCTGGCCTAAAGCATAATTTAATGAGCATTGGTCAATTGGTACAAAAGGGATTTAGAGTTTATTTGGAAAACAATTAGTGTGTGATTTTGGACAGATTCCCAAGCAATCTGGTTATTGCTAAAGTGCAAATGACTAACAACCGCATGTTTCCTTTGAGAATAAGACCAGTTATGAAGGGGACAATAGCTAAATTTGTTCATGAGACAAATAATGAGAATTCTGGAGCAACATTTAAGGTAGAAAATACCGACACAAAAATTGAAACAACATTTCAATCAATTGTTTTAGATGAGTCTTGGTTATGGTATTTTATATTTGGCCATTTGAATTTTAGAGGGCTAAAGTTATTACCTATGAAGAACATGGTGAAAGGCTTTCCATTGATTGAAAAACTAGAAAGAATTTGTGAAGGTTGCATTTTGGGAAAACAACATAGAGAGTATTTTCCGATTGGAAAATCACATAGAGCAAGAGCAACACTTGAGATTGTACATTCAGATATTTGTGGACAAATGCAAACACCATCCATAGGAGGCTGCACTTATTTTCTTACCTTTATTGATGATTTCACACGAAAAACTTGGGTCTACTTTTTAAAGCACAAATCTGATGCATTCTCTTATTTTCAGCAGTTCAAGGTACTTGTGGAGAAGTAGAGTGGCCATTATATCAAGGTCTTAAGGATAGATAGATGTGGAGAATATGTATCTAATGATTTTATGAATTTTTGTAAATCACATGGCATACACAAGCAATTTACACCCGTTATACACCTCATTAAAATGGTGTGGCAAAGAGGAAGAACCGAACTATTATGGAGATGGCTTGTAGTATGTTGGCAGCCAAACATCTACCTAATGAATATTGGGCTGAGGCAGTGGCAACTGCTATTTATATCATGAATAGGTGCCCAACGAAAAGTGTGAAAAATAAGGTACCTCAAGAAGCTTGGACAGGTATGAAGCATAGTGTTTCTCATCTTAAGGTATTTGGTTGTGTTGCATATGCACATATTCCTGAAGAGTTGAGGAAGAAGTTAGATAATAAAGGACAAAAATGTATATTTGTTGGCTATTCTAAAGATTCAAAGGCATACAAGTTATTTAATCCTATCACTAGGAAGGTTATAATTAGCCGTGATGTTCAATTTGTGGAAAATGAAGCGTGGGATGGAAGTATAGAAAAGAGTGTAAATAAATTACAGCTGCTGTTCCTCATGATGATATGGTAGATGAAGTGATTCCAACAGCTCAAGTACTACTCCAACAGCAGCACCTTCCACTCCTGGGACAACACCACATTCAATAGCTCAAGCTACACCTTCATTCACACCAAGAAGATCTTCAAGGTTGTTGTCTACACCATCAGTTCAACAGACTCCACAGTCAATTACAGTAGTACCTACATCAGTTGGTATCCTTGGAGCAACTCCATCTAGCACTCCAAATAGTTCTACATCTTCGGATCCAACATTAGCAAGCATGCTACTACGAAAAAAAAAGAGTTTGAGTGAGTTATATAATGATACATCAAATTCATTTTTAGTTTTTGCTTTATTTTCTCATGTTGATGATCCATTGACATTTGAAGAAGCTATTGGTGATGATAAATGGGCACAAGCCATGCATGAAGAGATTGAGTCCATTGAGAAAAATGAAACATGGGAGTTGGTTGATATGCCTGAAGGAAAAGATGCAATAAGTGTGAAATGGATTTATAAGAGTAAACAAGATGCTGATGGAAAAGTGCAAAAACATAAAGCAAGGTTAGTTGCAAGGGGTTTTAGTCAACAACCTGGAATAGATTTCAATGAAACATTTGCTCCAGTTGCATAGATGGACACAATTAGAACAATATTGGCTATTGCTGCTCACAATAAATGGGTTGTATACCAAATGGATGTGAAATCAGCCTTTTTAAATGGATATCTAGATGAAGAAGTGTATGTGAAACAACCAGAAGGCTATGAGATATCAGGTCATGAAAATAAAGTTTATAGGCTGAAGAAAGCACTTTATGGATTAAAGAAAGCTCCTAGAGCTTGGTACAACCTTATTGATTCTTATCTCATTCAAGATGGATTCCAAAGAAGTAGTTGTGAGCCAACTCTATACATTAAAGTAAATGAGCAAGATAACATGTTAATTGTGTGCTTGTATGTAGATGATCTAATCTTTACTGATGATCTTAGCATAGATGTTTTCAAAACAATAATGAATCTGAGTGAATTTGAAATGACTGACTTGGGACTTATGAAGTACTTTTTGGGCATTGAATTCCATCAATCTAATGTTGGTATATTTATTTCTCAATTCAAATATGCAAGTGAAATTTTGAAGAGATTCAATATGAAGAAATGCAAGGCAGCCCCAACACCAATCATGATGGGATTGAAGTTAAGTAAAGAGGATAATGGACCATGTGTGGATCCTACATTGTTCAAAAGGCTGGTAGGAAGTCTTATGTATTTGAAAACCACAAGGCCTGATATTATGTATGGTGTAAGTCTAATTTCAAGATTTATGGAGTCCCCAAAAGAGTCTCATTGGTAGGTAGGTAAAAGAATATTAAGGTATGTGAGTGGCACAAAAGACTTTGGCATATTGTATTCCACTTTAGATGATTTCAAGCTTGTTGGTTACATAGACAACGATTGTGGGGGCAGTATAGATGACATGAAAAGCACATATGGGTACATTTTTCATCTTGGTATAGGTGTTGTTTCATGGGCCTCACAAAAATAGCCTATTATGACTTTATCATCAGCTGAAGCTGAGTATATGGTAGCTACTAGTGCAGCATGTCAAGTTGTGTGGATGTGCAAAATGTTGAAATATTTAGTGCAAGATTAGAAGGAAGCCACTACAATATTTTGTGATAACAATTCAAAAATTTCTTTGTCTAAAAATCATTTTTTTCATAAGAGAACTAAGCATATAAATACCAAGTATCATTTCATTAGAGAGCTTGTCAATAATAAGGAGATTTGCTTAGAATTTTGTAAGTCTAAGGATTAGTTTGTAGATATTTTTACAAAGCCCTTGGTGAAGGAGACATTTCAGTTTTTATGAAGTTG
>VDFB02159509.1:0-27095 GCA_007258455.2 Sequoia sempervirens | reverse complement strand
CACACAACCCAATGAAACCTCCTGAGCCATGAAGGTCTCGTGCACCGCTACCAACAATAGCTCAACCTTTCGTGGTCCATACTAATTCCTTGCACCATGATGGTGGCCCGTGATGATAATAACTCTCCCATGCCAAGCTCACACTTGGATTCCTTAGCATAGAAAGACTCGTCTGCTAAGATACCCAAGACTGTATCCAAATGAGCCAGATGCTCATCCCATGACCTGCTATAAACCAAAATGTCGTCGAAGAAGACTAACACAAATCTCCTCAACTGAGCACTGAAAACCCTGTTCATAGTCGCCTGAAAGGTAGCAGGTGCATTGGTTAACCCGAAGGGCATAACCAAGAACTCGAAGTGACCGCAATGACACCGAAAAGCGGTTTTCTCAATATCCTGCTCCCTCATCTGAATCTAATGGTACCCTGATCTCAAATCAATCTTCGTAAAGAAGACTGCACCATGCAACTCGTCTATCAGCTCATCAATGCGCGGAATGGGGTACCTATTCTTGATGGTTCTTTTGTTGAGCTGCCTGTAATCAATGCACATCCGAAGTGAGCCATCCTTCTTCTTCACCAATACAACCGATGAAGCAAAAGGAGACTTGCTAGGTCTGATATGACCCATAGCCAACAACTCATTAATGGTCTTCTCTATCTCATCCTTGAGTCGTTTCGGATGTCGGTAGGGAGTGATCATCACGGGCTTGGCGCCCTCCTCCAACTCAATAATGTGCTCCGTACCCCTGTCTGGAGGTCTACCAGGTGGAATATCACTAAACACTTTGGAGTGTTTAGTCCTCGTAATCAGAGGTCGTGGTGGTATCTACCTTCAGTACCTCCGCTGGGCTGGCATCAACATGCACTCAGCCGCCCAGTCAACCATATCATGACGAATGAGCCTCTCCATCCGTCTGAATGAAACCATCCTAAGATTACTGTCCCGTATTGCCTTGATGACATGTGGTCTTTCGTCAACCTTGAATTTCATCTCCATATCTCGTAGGTTGAGCGTGAACTCACCCAAATCATGTAACCATGCCATCCCTAATACCACATCTGTATCACCCATATTAACAACATAGAATTCAGTCTTGAATTCATAGTTGTTCAGTCTCATCGGAAGATCAGTAATCTTTCTGTCGCACCTGAGAGTATATTCGTCAGCCACCTTGACTCGAATACCCTCGAAAGCCTCTATCTGGATACCACGTCTCTCAACTAAACGTGCATCAATAAAATTGTGCGTAGCACCGGTGTCTAACAATGTAATCACTTTCTGACCTGCTAAGAGTCCACGAAGTCGAAATGATCCATCTCTCTGAAGGCTGGTCAAATGGGCTTCCTGTAGCTTCCTTCCACCTTCATGTTCAACCTCATTTTCGGACCTCTCATCATCTGAATGCTCGGAATCAGCTTGCTGGTCTGACAGATCAGATTGTTCTTCGCCCTCGTAAAACCACTCCATTTGGTTATTTTTGACTTTCGGACGAAGTGGGCATATGTGTTTTTCATCATAGGGTGCCTTGCACCAAAAACACAACTTTTTCTTACGTAATTCATTCAATGTTTCTCTGTCAAATGGGGGTGCATTTTGTCTCTTCGGATCCTGTTGATCCTTCCTCCTGTCAAAGGGTCTATTTCTGTCATTGTTCCTATCAAAAGGCCTGTTGGGTCTCGTGTATGGAGTGGACCCTGAATTGAACTTACTGCGAGGTGCTGCAAGTTCCATACTTCGTGCCTTCCGCATGGCCTCCTGAAGTGTGGGAGGGTCAAAAGCCTTGACCCAACCTCTCATGGGTTCTGTCAAACCCTCAACAAATAAGATAATGAGTCTCCTCTCTGAAATGCCAGTCACCATGACGGCCACTCTCTGAAACTCGCCTATGTATGCATCCAAACTGCCTGTCTGTCTGAGCTGAGCCAACTCTCTGAAATACAATTCCGGATCCTTCTTATCAAACCTCTCTATCAGTCTGCTGGTGAACTCCTGATAGGTATTAACCGCATGATGGCCTAACGTGTACATGCCATGGTGCCACCAATCGTGTGCTACTCCGTCCAGATGTAAAGTGGCAAATTTAAGTGCCTCATCCTCCTGCATAGGCCTAAGTGACAAGTAATTGTCCACCCTTCTGACTCCGGGCGACTCTAGCTTCATGGCCTTCTCCTTCGGACTCCTGGCCAAAATATGGCAGCTGCATCTTGGGTTTCACCGTGACACCGCAAGTCTCTATTCACCTGTGGCTGCTGTTGCTGATGCTGTGGGGGTCTACGATCAAATCTACCTCCTCCTCTGGGTTTATAGACATCTATAAACTCATGAAATGTAAGTGCCTGTCGGATCTCAGGCGCTAAAGACATGTACTCGCCATGAAATCTCGTCAAGTCCGCTTTAACGACATTCTCGCGGGCTGAAATCACGTCAGTAATTCAGCGCTCCTCGCCCCCGGAGTCCGAGGTGGAGTCTCTCTAGGTAAGAAAGTAGGCTGGCCTCGCCTACGCCCTCGTAGATCTGACGGGTCAGCTTAGGTACTGGATGCCACCGGTCGACCCACCGGGTGCACCCCGCCACCGGCCCACCAATGTAGTGTGGTCAGGTGGGTTTATTAATCGCCTAATGGTACCTATCACCGGTATTACTCAGCGACCATCATATTGTCGCGGTGTCCGCCTAAACTCCCTCATCGGTGATATCACCTTCCTCGTGATGTGCCTTCTCAAGATCCCCTCGAAGGCGAAGTCTCGAGGGAAGTCTCGCACGCTCGCCATTAGTGTTGCTACACCGCTAATTACCGTCTGAACTGGATCTGTGAAAACCAAGCACTCCTGATATTGTCTGCCCTTCAGGAATCGGAGGACCTGTCCAGTCTTCGTCTTTGCCTGTCCCTACACCTCTGGTATACTGAATAATGTCTTGGTTCATAAAAGGCAACCCAGAAATGCACTGTATTCTGAATAATCACTGAAAAAGCACAGGATGGCAGGAGATCTGTGCTCTGATACCACTGTCGGAACCCTGGTGGTTCTCAAATTGAAACTCTGAAGGATTTTTGTTTTGTTTTGCAAGTTTTTCGTTTTTTTTTGTATTTTGAGGGTTTTTGACAAAAACAATAAATGCTGCGATTTTGCTAGAAATTGCAAATAAAATCTAAATAAATTCAATAATGCAATTTTTTACCCAGACATTGCTCAAATATGATAGGCGCCTCTATAGATTATCTTTCAGAGCAATTACAATAACAAATATGGATCTCTAATGAAATACAATCAACTTATTGAAGAAAAACCTGATTTTTATTAATGGCGGCTGCTGTAACTGGTAATGGTACGGCCAGAAATTAATTAAGACCTCCTCCAGCTCGAATCTCAATGCAAATGTTCCAGTATACCAAGCGCCCAATGTGGAATCACCAAATAACAGATGATGAAGGCGTCTCCTCAGAAGATTGATAAGTACGGCCTGAAAAGTACAATAGTACGGCCTGCTGCAGCAATAATGAAAAGTACGGCCTCCTTGGGATTCGTGCCAAATCACTGATGAATGGTAATGAATGAAATCGCCCTGTTCCTCTGATGGTTTCCTCTGTAAATCTCTGAATAAAGAACTGGTTAAGCTCAGTCTGTGACTTCTGGATGAAATCACCAAGTGCAACTTCAGCTGGTATTTCACAGCCTCAGACTGCCTGATCTCTGAAGAGGTTACGTTCTCCAGAAACGATCGTCTGCCAGAAACCCTAGGGTTTGCAAACTCCAAAGCTCAGATGCCAAAAGGACAAAATTGAATAATAACAGGATAGTTCGATTTTGCCTTGGGAAGAACAATATATTCTCCTTTGAAAAGTTCGACCTAATTCTCCATTAAAATAATCATTTAAATAAATGATTTAATTTTTACTTTGGACTTAGGAGAATTGATTTAATTATTGGCGTCCATATTTAATGAGCATTAAATACTCATTAAGTCACATTTTAATAATATAATATAAAGTATAATTAAATACTTTATAACTTAGCCAAATAATTAAATATTTTAATATTTCAATAAAGTGACTTTATTATAAAGTCAAATTATTAAATATTTAATAACTCAGTAATTACTCCTTATTTCTCCGTCAAATCAATCAACTACTGAACTGGGTCGAATCTGAGCTGAATAACTGCACCAGGTGCCCTGCCCGAAATAGCAGCCTTGCCCTACCTAACTTTCTAAAAAATAGAAAGTTCTCAAAAGCTCTTCGAAGATCACAAGGCCCAACCTCGACACAATCGCACTCGAGCTAACCAACATTGAGCAACCGCCAAAAGGATCCTCCAACACCCTCACACCCCACGAGGATCAAATGATAGGCTAACCTCGGCCACCACTGTAATGACTAGGATGGGGACATGACAGCTTTTATTCTTTATTTGATTGGAAATTTGTGATAGTAATTTTTTAATATTTTGAATGTTCAATTTTCAAATTAATAATTCGTGATGGTGTAAATCTCAAATGCAACTTGGGTAGGCATCCGTTTACTCAATCATTAACAAAGGTGATAGACCTCTTGCTTGGCATTATAGGGTGTGTGGGAGGGGGTGCTACTTCATTTGATCAATTGACTCCATAAATTATAGCTACTTTAGATAAAGAACATTCCTCTTTGATTTTAGGAAATATGAAATCAACACAAGAGAAAAAAAGAGTCAAGGAGGATGTGTCTAGTTTCCCAAGATCTTTTGTGTCTTCCTCTTCTTCTATGCCCAAGGCCTATATTAGTGTCTTGATAGGGGATGAAACATTAAAAAACTTGTGGAAAAACAATGGAAAAACAACATTCAGATGATGCATTAATTGGTTTGTTTAATTTAGATTCCATTCCATTCAATGTAGCTAGGAATCTACATTTTTGGAATGGAATTAAGAAATTTGCAGAGTTTGACAAAGCGTACACATCTCCCTCTTTAGAGGCTTTCATAACAACTCTTTTGTAGAGGTCAAAAGATGGAGTAGCTGTGAAATTAGTTGAGGTCAAAGCCTCTTGGAGGGCAATATGTTGCAGTATTTTAAGCCATGGATGGTCATATTTATTTCAGAAGCCATTGATTAGTTTTTTGGGGACTTGTGCTCAAGGTGTTGTGTTTTTGAAGGTGATTGACACCATGGACCATAAGAAAACTTCAAAGTATATTTTAAAATCTTAGAGGAAGCCATTCTTAAAGTAGGTGTGGAGAATGCGGTTAAAGTAGTAATCAATAGTGTAACGAATTGTGTGAGAGTTTGGAAGCTGATTGTAGATAAGTACCCACAAATATATTGGAGCCCATGTGCAGCCCATTGTGTATATTTGTTGTTTCATGACTTGGCTAAATTTGTATAGGTAGACGAAGCAATTCACCAAGATAGAGCAATTGCAAATTTTATAAGAAATCAGTCTTACATTCAATTTTTACAGGCAACATGCATCTAGGGAGCTATTGAGGCCTTGTGATACAAGATTTGCTTCATTATATATCATTATGAAAAGAGTGGTTGAAGAGACACAACTCTAAGATTTGCTATTTATTCCAATGTGGGAGAATTCTGCTCTTTCCAAAGGTCCTAAGGGAAAGATCATAGAGGAAGTTATTTTAAACAACTATTTTTGGGAAAGTCCAACAAAAGCTTTAAATGTGTTTGGACCAATTGTTGATGTGGTTCATATGGTTGAATCATAGTTGCAAGACTTGGATTCACCTTGGACTCTGCAAGAAGATTTTTGACTTGGACTTGGAGTCGGAACCTAGACTCCGAGAATACTCCACAAATTGAAAAAACCATGAAGTATAGAGATTTTTAAGGATTTACAACTTGTTTCATGCACCCTTTATTAAATAAACTTTAAAAAGTAGAATAAACTTATGAAATAGAAGCTACTTTGACCATATACATAAGTATACATCGATCACATGAGTATAAAAACAAATTTTAATTTTTAGTTGAAGGAAACAACATTATTAGATATATAAATTCAAAATTATAAATATTGCCAAATGTATATAAATCTCATGGATTATGAAATCCATGGCATCAAAAAAATATCAAAACTAAAAGTATAAATCTATGGATCAGAGGAGCTTGCATCACTGATCACAACATCACAACAAGTCATGCAATGGTATCTAAGGTAGGTCTTGGATGATGATGCAGCCATGATATCTACTTTTGTTTGAGTGACACCAACATCCAAGGGGTATCCATGTGCTCTATCTCCTTTGTGAGCATGGGTAATTGAATAGGAAGTATGATGTTCTTTATATATACATATAAGCATGAGTTAATAAAGACATGCTCAATTGGTGTGCATATTCAAGTGAGGGATCTATTATTAAAGTTTTCTAGAAGCCTTCAAGACTGCATGTTTTTTAATCAAACTCATTAATAAAGAGGAATGGTTAAGTAAAAAGATAACTGGTCATGTTCTAGTTTGACCTTAGTAGGGATACTAATAGATGGGATTGTTCTATGAGTTATCAATGAAGGGCATGATTGATATATTTTTGTATTATGAAAATGGCATTTCTTACCAACTATGACTTAACTTGTATTCAACAATGTAATGACTATAGCATGCCAACTTTGTTTGTGGTAGTCCTTGTATACTAAACAAGTTGTCCATTTTCTGAAACAAGATAATCCTTGATTGTGAAGATGTAGAGATTTGAAATAGGGGATATGTATTTTATAGATTTTGTGATCATGATTCATCATTGGTCTATTACTTGCTTAGACTTATAGTTTTATTGGGGTTTGAGGGCAATGCCTACAATAGGAACGAGGGGCAACACTTCTCGCGAGGGTCTGGGGCAACACTGCCAGTGGGGCCAAGGGGCAGTGCCCCTTGTAGGGTCCAAGCCCAAATGAAGACTTTCAAAACCACACAAACCTTCATGGTGCACACCACTTTCATTTTTTTTTTGTAAATCCTAGTTTGGCATGCTATAAATCGAACAAGCATTGAAAGGTTGGAAGTTTTTTTTTTAAAAGTAACTAAAATGTTGGATTAGCACTTTATGTTTTTTTTTTTAATTATTATTATTATCTTTTCCCAATCATGGTCAAGTTTTCCTTGCAAGACTTGCTCGGTTTGGTGAGTCTCGCATACTTCTCGAGTACTTGAGTCTTGAGTCTCCAAGCCTCAGTTAGGGTCACTCGCCTCAGGACTTGCTGAGTCTTGGTGTGTCCAAGTGAGTCTTGTAACATTGGGTTAAATAATAAATTATTTAGGAAGATATTTGATGAACACACTTATACTAAGAGGGGGGGTAGTGAATCAATATCAAAAAATATTTTGCTTATTAAAAACTTAACAACCACAATAGAGCAATCACATAAGATCTAACAATTGTGGAAACCCTTTCGGTAAAAAAACTACAAAGATAGATTGCTTACAAAATTCCCTAACAAACTTCGTAGGCACCAACCTATTGGAGGCCCCAACCCCCATTGCTAAGAACCAACTTAACAAGAGACACCATTCTTATAGGAGGCACCGACCTTCAAATAAATGAAGTTCCAACTTCTGAATGTTGCTTCTTCAATGGATGATGGACATTACAATCTCCTTCATCTTATTCGCTTCATGATTCTTCTTATTCACTCTGTGACACATATACTCTCCTTCACAAATCTTCATATACTTTCCTTCATAAATCTGCATATATTTTTCTTCTCAAATCTTCATATATTCTCCTTCACAAATTTACATATATTCTTCTTCAAGATCTGCATATATTCTTCTTCAAAATCTGCACATATTCTTCTTCAAGATCTACATATATTCTTCATATAAATCCGCTCCAACTTCCTTCAATACAAATCTGCAATACTCTTCATATTTTCTGCTCTAGGTCTGCTCAAATTCTAAATATTTCACATTTCCTTGCTTACTTTTTCTACCACATCTTATCTCCTTTTATACAAACATCATATGTCTCTTCAAAATGATGCGATCCTTCACAAAGGAGGTCGGCCATAATACAAGGTAATAATTTTCTCTTTGAATCCCAATATAGACGCCATAAATTGCAAGTTGGCCAACAATTAGAACAGATTAATTTATTTAACTTTGAAGTCTTGAAAGTGGCAATCACACATGAGGAGGGTCAGCCTAAGGAAGATGACAATTCCTTAAAAGGGTCGGCCCCAACAAGAACCAATAATGTTATTATTTTCAGCCTTATGAAAGCAATACTTTAGGTGTAATTTCGGCATTGCAATAACTTTACTGAAGTCGATCATGATCTCAATGGTTTTCCTCTTCCCTTCTTTGACATCAATGACAACAATTTCCAACAATCTCCCCCTTTGTCATTGATGGCAACCTTTGCAAAGAAATAATCTGTGAATGCAACACGAATATAATTCTGCCCCTTGCTGTAATTCTCCCCCTTTTTGTAACTCTTCCCGTTGACATCAATGGCAAAGGGATATTTATTACTATCACTCAAGTTTTGATTGCATATTCTCAGCATCTTCAGTTGAATTAAAAGCTTTGTCTTTCCATTCTAGAAACTAAGAGTCTGAATCCTTTATAGTAATAGCAAGCAGGTCAATCTGTTTAGCTTGCATAGTGGATACAAACTTCTTGTCTTCTAGCAACTCTTCTAGGCTTACTACCCTAGATGCGAAATCATTTTCTCCCTTTTTTTGCAATGCATCTAGATGAAGTTGGAAATTGTCAAGAACCTTGATAACGTCCCTAAACATTGCAGCATAACACATACCCTCATCTAAACCAGATACTACATCCATCTTAATCTCTGCTAAATGAAATTTAAGGTCATCAAATGAATGAGATAAACAAACGACTTCGTTGATTTCCTCTTTAAGGTTATCTATTGCCCCTTCCAAAGCTCCTTGCAAGCTGAAAGCCTGTTTTTTCAAGTGTCTCTATTCTACATTCAAAAAGATTTAGCTTTTGCAAAAAGCTCACCAATAAGCTGTTCATGATTTCCACAAGCAACATTAAACTCCTCTAACTGGTCCTCAAAAACCTTCAAATTTTTCTCCAGACATGAAATACATACATCACGGTCACTAATAGTTTTCAAGGCGGCTTCATAATCCTACTTGATGCTGTTCAACTTGTTCTGTAGCTCTCGATTGCATTCTTGTAGCTTTTCAACCCTCAAATTTTTCTCTAGACATGAAATACATACATCACGGTCACTAATAGTTTTCAAGGAGGCTTCATAATCCTACTTGATGCTGTTCAACTTGTTCTGTAGCTCTTGATTGCATTCTTGTAGCTTTCCAACCTGATTTGTATAAAGAGAAACAATTTTCTCCAGGTTCTCCTGATTCTGAAGTTCCCCTTGTAGTTGGTCTTGCAGATCCAATTGCACTTTTTAATTTAGTACTGTGATGTCCCCTTTTAATTAGACACCTGTACATCAGTAGATTAGCCTATCATGTCAACCCTCGTAGGCTAATGATCCTGGATAGAGGGTCACTCGGATGGGCACTTGGTCGTCAAATGGCAGTGTTGATCTTTGGAGTATGGTGGTAGGGTGAATTGTTGCCTATAGCATGATAATTGGGTTTAAATTAATGATATTCACCTTTTATTTCATCATCCTTGGCTTAGGGACCATGTATTTTTAAAATGAAGGGGTCACTTTATATTTTTCAGTTACTATTCATTCCTAAAGTGAAATAGGTCATAACTTAAGTGAATAGTGCTCACTTTATGAATAGTAATTTCAATGTAAAATTATAAAAGGCAAGAGGAGAAGTTCGACCCCCTTATGCTTGGAGTTATTTTCTTCCTTTGGCTTGTGAGTTTGGAGTTTGAGGAAGAGGGAGACTAGGGTTTCCTGATTTCTGCAGTGGGTGAGCCTGGAGGGGGCTTGTTGTTCGTTTATGAGCTGCTTGAGGGTGTGAAATACCACCTTAAGGTTGCTGGTCAGAGGTTGGATGCTTCATTTGGAGTCATAGTTTGTTGTTAAAGGTTATTTTGAACATCTTTTGAGTGGTTTATGGACTGCCATAGACTCCATTTCTATTTACCAAGGAGCTGTTTGCATTTTGAAGGATTTTTGGACTGTTTGGAGAAGCTACAGCCAGCCATCCCTCTATAGAGGGTTTAATCAGCAAGAGAAAATAAAATGCCTCTTCCAAGGGGCTGCAATCACTTCTAAAAGGGCGCCCTTGTCCTAGGAGGCTCTCCAATTCGGATTTTGGTGGGAGAACTTCGTCTTTCGGAAGTTGTAAGCATTTCATTGGGGTTTGTTACTGTAGCAAATCACTATTCACAGTGCTGTATGGCTGTAAGTTAAACTATGGCATAAGATGTATTTTGTTTCGAACTTGATGTAAGTCATCTATTCCATGTAAGCTATTATATAATGAAGAAAGTATCTTGGCTATCAAATTGAGTCATTACTTGAGTTATCTTAGTAGATTAGTTTATTTAAGTTCCTATTGCATGTATATGCTTGTTTGTATCGTTAGCATTATTTTCATTAAATCCAAAAAACACAAAAAAAACAAATACAAACTGAAACAAAAGAAAATCAGACCTAAAGAAACTCAGTGATATGAAATCAGCAGAGTGGTGGAACATTACAAGTACCAAGAGATGGGAAACTTAATTCAAAATCAGCCTTTTGTCCAATACTGATATAACTGCTAGCATAGGAAAGCATTGGTAGAATGCCTAGTTCTTCTCCAGAATCCATTGGTACATTCTTCAGATTCTTGTTTGTCTTAAATCTGCTTGTTGATTTTGAATTGGACCCTTGATATAATGTCTTGTATTGCCTTTGGTACTTGTCTTTGTCATCTTTATTTAATTTTCTCTCCCTATCATATCTTCTCTTTCTCTAATATTTTGTAAGACTTCATCCTTTAAGTTGTCTTTTCCATGGAGCTGAAAGATAATGCAATGATTAGCTCCCCCTGAATTCGTACTTCTCCTTATGAACTTAGTGATTCCTCTTGTGCATGGAATGCAGTTTGCACAAGCAGAGATTTCTCCTTTTTTGTTTTTCTTTCTCTTGCTTCCTCTTCCAAACCTTTGTAGGTTCTTCCTTTTGCTTGCCAAGGGTATCCACCTTGTTTTGTCTAGGAGGTTCTAGAAAACCACTTATAGAAAAATGGGTTGCGTGGCTGTAGTTGTTGCACTTATAACATATAATATTATAATTCACTTGATGAAACACACAGTTATTCTGAGAGGGGGGGTGAATTAGTATAGATCAAAACTTTACTTCCTCTTAACTTAATCAAGCATAGCATAATTTCTTCAAGCCATAATTATTCATAGCGGTATTGTTCTTGCAAGATGTAGCAATTAAGAACATGCACAAGAGACACACAATTTTACATGGAAACCCTTAACGGGAAAAAACCATGGCAAAATATTGCTTGTATAAATCTTCTTACAACTTTCGTAGGTACCAACCCAGTGGAGACTTCAATCCCCACCACTGAGCACCAACTCAGTAAGAGACTCCAATCTCTTTCAATAAGAGGTTCGAACCTCACGATCTCCTCAAGTAGGAGGCTCCAACTTCCACAAGAACAATATGATAATTTTAACTTGCAACTTCTCTGATCTGCAGTAACACCTTCTCACAAATCTGCCAAGTTTCCTCTCATAGATCTGCACTATAGTTTTCACAAAATCGGCAATAATGTCTTCACAAAATCGGCAGTAATATCCTTATAAAATTTGCATTAATGTCTTCATGAAATCTGCTCATAAATTGTCATGATATTGCTTATGTCTCTTCTTTTTCTCCTCACAAAATTGCTGCTATAAATCTGCTCACATATGTCTCTGTAATGACTAACCCCAAAATCTTTTTTTGTTTTATTTCTGAAATTTCTCCAACTGATGTATGAAGGGTTTTTTGTATTTGGTTTTCTGGCGTGTTTGTATGTAGCCTTTCTTTTTTTAAAATAAAATCCCCTTCAAGTATAATGATGCCAAATGATAGATAAGGTTTGCAATGTAACATACAAGAACTTGAAAGGAAAAATAACCTCTTTATTATTTTAATATTCAGATTTCTTCAACAACCAAACAGTGCAGATTATTCATTGATAAATATCAGAAAATGAGA
The DNA here is from genome assembly GCA_007258455.2 of Sequoia sempervirens. NCBI lineage: Eukaryota > Viridiplantae > Streptophyta > Pinopsida > Cupressales > Cupressaceae > Sequoia > Sequoia sempervirens. The sequence goes on along the minus strand of VDFB02159509.1, from coordinate 14,998 downwards.
CACTTTCAGATCTGTTAAGCGCCTAACAGCAGATAGTAAAGTCTTCAAGAGCACCAACAGCTCCAAGGGATGAACTTCAAACCCCCTTCAACAATCATACTCTCTGTAGCAATTAAATGCAGGATATTAACTTTATATCAGAAGTAATGATGAATGTCCAGACCTGGAACAAGTGGTATATCAGCCACAAATCAACCTCCAAGTGCACGAGTTAAGCTTCAGATTAGGCTTTTTCCATCATGCTAACCAGTACCCCATACGCAGCACCAAATAACCTCCAGCAACCATGACAGGTACCCAAAGAAATGCATAAAATAACACTGTTTTCTCAACCAGCAGGGGCGGCTCCTCTAGGAAGTTCGACCAGCCCTAAGAAATCATTCTCAGCTTCAAAAAATGCAAACAGTAGCTCAAAGGAATTGCCATGCTATGAGTCCTTCATAAAATCAATACCCATAATCTAAGTCACAAGGTTCGAATTCGAATTTGAGTTCAGCAACATTGAAATTCGGATGAAATTCAACAAGGAAAAAATTCGAAAGTAAAAAATTCGGATTAAATGCACCCTATATAATTTTGATTTTTTTAAAATATAAGTAATAGGCTTAAAATAAATAAAAAAATAATATTAATATACTAATATGTTTAAATATATTAATAAAACTAAACACAAAACAAAATAAATAATAAATATGTTTAAAAATATAATTTGAATTTTAAATATTGTTAATATATAAATAATAAATAAATAAAATTATATATTAAATAAATGTGTTAAATTAAATTATATATTAAATAAATGTGTTAAATTAAATATTATATTAAATATAGTATATTTGTTAAATTTAATTTAAATATGTTAAGTTTTAATATATTTGTTAAATTTAATTTAAATACTTTAAATTTATTAAATTTAATTTAAATATGTTAAATTTTAATATATCTGCTAAATTTAATTTAAATACAATACTTTAAATTTGTTAAATTTTATATCCTTAAAAGTTAAATGTTAATATTAATAAAAAATAAATATACCTAAAAAATAAAAAACGCGTTGAAGATCTTTGCCTTGTCAAATAGCTGTGCAACCTCTAATTGCTTGGAGACGTCTGCCTAAACTGCGATGGTCATGCCCTGACTGTGGGCTGTGTTAATGGTGGAGGCGACTCTTGCTTGATCTTTATTTCAGACGAAGTTGATGATGATTTTAGCCTCGAGTGCGGTCAGACGATGAGCTATTTCGGATCCAATGCCACGAGAAGCACCTACTTACTCCATCCAAGCCCACCCCATTATATAAATCTATCGCCTTCTCTTGTTGCCATATCTGAGTAGGCGTATAGGTCAGATCAGACTTCTTTCCATGTAAAGCAGGGGTGACTCTCTAAATTGTCTCCTGTGTTGCGCCTTCCCCAAATTTCTTCCTTCTACGATTTTTACCAAATATATAGCGCGGGGCGGCTCTCAAGAGGCGTCCATTGTGGGGTGTCTAGATACGCAAGACAAACATGATGGAAAAAGAAACCCATGGCTCATATATTTTAGAAAAAAACCATATCAGACTTTTGCCGTACGAATCCCAAGGCGAATGTTAATGAATTTAATAAAAAAGTTTAAAGTTCGGCAAAAATCGAATTTCATACTTGAAATTCGGCGAATCTTGTGACTTAGCCCATAATGATATTAAAAACCCTCTCAAAGTAATGAGTAAAAAAGTGGGTTTCAAGAACAAGCCAAATGCCCAGAAAACATTTAAATCACCATCAAAAAATGCAACACAGCTTCACCAAAATTGCAGCAATATTTTCACCAATCAAAACCTCACAAACCCATTTCAAAATATGATTGAAATCTTCTTTCATAAGTCAGAACCTGCAACTTAAATGGTTGTCTATTGTTGTCTACTGTAGCAGTGCCAACTGTAGCATGCCTAAACCCACAAGCCTAAACCAACTTAATGGCTGTCTACTGTAGCAGGGTACTGTAGCGCAGCACTGTAGCACGTCACTGTAGCATGCCGAAACTTCACCAAACTGAAATCAATTGAAAGCCCAAATGAAGCTCCTGAATGAAGCTTCCCCTCTTGATGTGGTCTTTCACACACGAAGAAAGGCGATCTGAAATATGCTAACCAATTTTTTTGAAGGATTTACACAAAATAAACCAACACTAGCCAATTTGATTAGCGTTAGCATTAAAACTGAAATCCAAGCTTGAAAGATCTCAACGCCAAGAATGCACACTCAATCCCAAGGAAGGATAGGTGTTGTTGTATGACGGAGAAACTAAAAAACAATAACTTGAAATGAAGCAAACTCAACGTCAAGAATGTGCACTCAAGATCCCACTGAGGGCGAGGTGCTAACATATGACGGAGTTATTAATTGAAACTGAACAATTAGGCAGATAACCAGCCATGATGATACATCTATCTAATTCATCCGCTGCGGCGGGCATCCACTTAAGAGTGGGGATTCACCACTTGAGAGTGGGTACAAAGATATATCAAATGTTCGTTCTTCCACACTGGCGGTAAACCATCCAGGGGTAATTAATATGAAATTAAACAAGTAATTTGCAGCAATGACATTGGTTGGATTAGTACTACTAAATCTCAACCTTACAATTCAAGAGTCTGCAAATACAAGTATTACAATGATAGGAAATAAAGCCAAGAAGAGAAGAATGTATTCTATCAATGTTCTTTGACTTCCCAATGATAAATTAAAGGCCAAACTGAAAATTAATGCAATCTGATATAAAAATCTGAGTTCTGGAAATTTTGATCAGCAAACTGTAAACACCATAAAATGCTCATAACTTGGTCAAATTACCTCCAAATGACGTGAAATCAGTTGCAATGATCTCCTGGAAGATAGGCGCCCATTCCATGATGAAGAAACAGCAGCAAATGATGAGTATTATTTTCTTAGCACAATTCCCAATGTTCCAGAATGGTACGGCCTTGAGCAAGGGCGATTTTGACAAGTAAAAATCATAAACTCAAAACTAAAATCTGAAACTCTCCAAAGATGGTCGCCTTGGGTGTAGGAATGGATTGGAAAAGTACCCACAAGCAAATTAAATTCACTCCAAAAGCTGTATGCAAAAACCACTTTCAGCTGTGACTGTATCAGCAACTTCAAAACTGGAAATTTCATCAAAATCTTCAACTATTGAGCTCAATCTGCTAGTCTGATTTGAGAAGCAGCAAATGACCAACTAGGTGTTGTATTTCAAACACGAAATTGGATTGGAACTAGGAGGTAAGCATCCCTTGAAGTATTAAACAAGTTGTCATTTCGACAGCATAACATTAGCATAAAAATATTGGATACCAAATGCTGGAGCTAGGCTTCTCTTTTATAGAAAAGGAGATGTCTCTTCGAATTCCTTCCAAGGCACGCCAAAAGACACAAAGGACTCTTCAAATTTCCAAATATCTTTTAATTACTCAAGATGGCGTCCCACTTCAAGCAACATTAAACTTTAAAAAAAATATTAACTCCTCATTAAAATGGCGTCCAGTTTTCCTCAAGGCATTAAAGACTTTATTAATATTTAATTCTTATGAAGGCGTCCCCCTTCAAGTCCACCTTTTAAGAACAACATAAAGTTATTTCCCTAGGCCAAGGGGTCAACTGCAAATTATAACATTAATGCCTTTATTTATGAAATTCACCAATATAAAGTTTTCAGAAGCCAAAACTTGAACTCATTTAATTGCTCCAATTGAAAATGAAGACCTGAAGACTGAAAACTGCATACTGCCAAAACTAGAATTTACTATAAATAGTAAACTCCCTGAAATGCCATAGAACCTCCGAAGAAGGAAACCCTGATTTTACCTCAGACAAGCCTACGGATTTCTGGAAATAGGATAAAACCAAATGAAGAGATAATGGCCAAAATGGGGACATTACACGATCTTGCAAAGGTTTTCATCTCAACAAGTCGAATCAAACCCTAGAGCCAAGCTCCAAAGCCAAAGCACCAACAAATATCCAAAATATCCCCCTTGAAAGAGAGCTCCTCAATCTCTTTTATAACTCTCTCAAGGGAGTTCATTCATTCACCTTGCCAATGTGGGATAAACAAAATCACTTTATTTTTTAACCCCTTCATAAGATAAGTCACTTTTAAATATTCTAAAGGTGGGCGTTCACTTCAAGACTTAAGTGACTTTTAAAAGTAATATTTCCCATTAGACTTAAATCGTCTTTTAAAAATATCTCATTTTAATCATTTAACCAATATAACCCAAAGTCCAATATTTAATAAACATTAATAATTTATGGACTTTAAAACGGAGGCTCATATGACCTTGGAATTCAGTGATGTATAGACCGTTGGAAATGTCTTTCCAAGAAGCTTCATTTCCAACACTGAAAATCCCGAAACGGCCCAAAACCCTAATTTGCCAAAAATAGCAAGTTCGGCCCAAGCAATCAAATCCACCTGCAGAAGAAGCCAAACTGAAGATCACAACAAAACCCCGCCAACAATCCCCGACAAAACCATCCAAAACACTGAAATAGTGTTCAGATTGACACTTACTAAAAATAGGTATGGACAAGACGTCCGAAATCCCTCCAGAAAGTGTCATACAACTCCATTGGATCTCCCAAACACAAAGGTGACATCGAAAAACTCCTCTAATTAGGCCTTCACGAACCCAAAAAGAAAACCCCGATTGAACTGTATGAGAACCCGAAAAAAGGGACATTACAGTCTCATAGATTTGCTTGAATAGCTTTTTATTTCTGCTCTTCATATACAAAATATTTCTTGAAAATTAATTAATTTGAAACCTCCTCACAACCTCTTTTTATATCTCCCAAAATGCCTCTTCACCCAAGAGGGGTGACTTGTAATGTCCCCATTTTGGCCATACGCTTTCTTGATTCATCAGTCTATTCCGGAACCCGTAGACTGGAATGAGGTGAAATTAGGGTTTCTTGGCTTGGAGTTTTGTGGCATTTCATGTTATTTACTATTTTTAGTAAATGCTAGTTGTGGCAGTTGCAGTTGTCCATTCTTAGTCCTTCTCAGTTGGAGCAGTTGTTATTATATTGGCTTGGTCTTCAGAGAGCTTTATTTGGTGAAAAATATTTAATTAAAGGCATTATGTTTTAATTCACTGTTGACACCCCCTTGGCCTAAGGAGATAACTTAAGTTGTTTTTAAAAGTGGGGCCATGAAGGGTATGCCTTCATAAAGAGCTTTATTAATTTTATTAAGAACTTTATTCCTTGAGCAAAAGTGGACGCCACTTTTATATTATTTGAATAAAGTGAAATTCTTGGAGGCTTTTGGGACGCCACTTGAGAAGTTGATTGGTCTTTGGGAATGGGAAAGGTCTCTTGTGTCTTTTGAGCTGCTTCTCAGGCAATTGAAGAGTTTTGGTGAGCTCTTATTTATTGAAGGCTTTTGCTCCAGCATTTCATCTATGAAAATTATGCTAAAGTTATGCTGTCGAAATGACAATTGACATATTGCTTCGAGGATGTCTACCTCCTAGCCTTTTCATCCAATTTCGTGTTTGCAATATAACACCTAGTTGGTTACATTGCTGCTTCTCAACTTCAGACTAGCAGATTGAGCATCAAAGATTGAAGATTTTGGAGTTTTTTCACAGTTCTGGTTTCCTGGTTTTTACATAGCTGAATCTGATTTTTGTTCATATCTTTTGGAGTGAATTTTTATATGTTCTGGGTATTTTGGCAATCCATCTATTGACTCAAGGCGCCACTTTCCACAAAGTATTGGAATTTAATTCCAAGTGTTTATTTTTATCTTGCAAAATCGATTTCTTGAGGAGGCCGTACCATTTTGATGGGCATTGGGATGCGTGCTAAATAAATGGGAGTCTTTCTGGATGGTTTCTGATTTGCATCTTGGGCGCCCCTCTTCTAGAAAACATCTGCAACTGATTTCACATCATTCGGAGGTAAATTGATCAACTTATGAGCATTTTTATGATTTCACAGTTTGCTGGTTGAATTTCCAGAATTCTGATTTTTATATCAGATTGTTGCAACTTCCAGTTTATGATCATTTACTTCAGTTTTTGAGAGTTATATCATTGTAAAAGTTCATGCTAATATCTAAGGTTCATTCCTTATCAATGTAATTTGTAATTTGCAGAGTTTACCTTGTAAGGTTGAGATTAAGCATTACTAATCCAACCAATCTTTAGTTCTGCAATTACTTTTCTGTTCTATCATTAAATTACCCCTGGATGGTTTACCGCCAGTGTGGACAAACTGTTTTGTAACTCTCTTATACCCACTTCAAAGTGGTGAATCCCCACAGCATTGTGGATGCCCGCCGCAGCGGATGAATTGCTTTAATTTGTAATCTTTTCCCCCCACTGTTTGGTGGTAGCGTGGAATTGTTTCTCATGGCTGGTTATCCGCCTAATAGTTTATAATTTCAATTTCTTAGACTCCGTCATATGTTAGCACCTCGCCCTCAGTGGGATCTTGAGTGCACATTCTTGACGTTGAGTAGTTCTTCCATTCAAGTTCAGTTTCTTCAGTTCAAGTTCAGTATCTTCCATTCAAGTTCAGATTTTTAATTTGGGGCTAACGCTAATCCAATCATCTATTGCTGGTTATCTTGTGTTAATTCTTCAAAAAATTTGGTTAGCATATTTCAGTGGTATCAGAGCAGAAGACCCTGCCATCCTGTGGCAAATTTGCAGTTGTGTATCAGATGAGTGACAGAGATCTCCGGTACTACACCGATAGTCAGAGCAGATTTTAGTTCAGCTCCTTGGGGTATCCAGAAGTTGGCAGTTAGGCATGGCTAATGAAGAAGAAATGAAGTTGGCAGAGACTCTCTTTATGGCTGGAAAGAGACTTGGTAAAAAATTTCAGTCAAGAGAAGATGAACAAAACATTCTTCATTTGTTAGAACAATGTTTGAGACAAGTGAAGCAATCACCTTCAGAGAAAATGGAGTTGGCACTAGCTCCTACAGTGAATTTTTTGAATCAGCCCTATTGGTTGGGGCATCCTGATGAAGAAACCAAGCTACTGATTTCTTCCTGTTTCATGGAGATAATAAGAATTGTAATTCCCCAATTGCCCTATGATGTCGAAACTATGAAGACCATATTAAATATGATAGTGGAAAGTTTTCAAGACCTTGATGAAATTGATAGCAATCAGTACTCCAGAAGAGCTACTATATTGAAGATGTTTTCTGAACTCAAAACAAGTATTTTGCTGGTTGAATTGGGTATGCAAGATCAAATATATTATTTGATCCATTACCTCTTCATTTCAACTTGGAGTGAACAAGAAGAGGATGTAGTTGCAGCAATGAGAAACATTTTAATTTTAACTATCAATGAGATGGATGACATTCCAAAATCCGTCTTAACTTATCTATTAAACATTCATGAACAAGAAGGAAATAATTCCTCTACTGCTGGTATGTTGATCAGAGATTTGTTCATTCAGTGTGATAGAAAATTGAAGCCACACTTGAGGAAGATAGAGCAGAAAAATGAGGTAGTCATTAATGCAGAAGTCAGAAATAAAACGTTGTTTCTCAATGATTGTAAGGCTGTTTCTCAAGAAGTACCTATTGATATGCAGTTGTCCGCACATGCTAAGGGTGAGTGCAGGGAGGCAACATCAATTTTGAATACATATGAAGAACTTATGACAAGTGACCAAGAAGATTTCTTTGGTATGTATGTGGATGCTAATGATAAAATCAGCAACACATCTTTTCATGATGGGTTTGTTGAAGATAAAAATGATAAATTAATCAAAGCAGCCAGCTTTGATGACTCTTATTTCCAGTATGATGATAGTGGTGAAGGCGGTAGTGAGCTTGATCATCAAACTAAGCTCTTGGAGGAAGTTACTGATGAAGATTTCAGTTTGAATGGAATGAGGAGTGACTCATTCAATGAGTCAACAATCCAAGAGGAGCATGGAGATCTTGTTCCTGTTGATCATTACAATCAACCCTTTTGCATTTGGGATCCTGGTGAGATGGCACCAAGGTATGTTAAAGAACTTGAGTGGGATAAATTTCCCTTTGATCCTGATAAAGTTCAAAATTCATTTTGTATTGCAAGCTATGAAGTCATTGGAGAAGACGTTGTCTTTGATGAAGAAGCTTGTTTGGCAAAGCTCCATAAAGATTCCTTTGAGGAAGCTGATTTTGAGAATCAAGTCAAAGAAAATAAATCAGAAAAATTGATGTTTGATGAGCAAAGCTTCTTTGCTGATTTTGATCATGGTCCTAAAGAGCTGCAAGTTTTGAAGGATAACTTAATGGTTTCAGAAGAGAAAATTGTTAAAGCATTATCAAGATTTGATAGCACACACAATTTTGTTGAAGAACTCTACTGGAAGTCACAGTTTGAAGAGAGACAAAATGGAGTTAAAGGAGTCACTCTTTCCAAGTTGCAAACTATCAAAGAAGCATTGGAATCATTAAAGATAGATTATTTGCATTTGCTCTCAGATAGGGATAATGCCATTAAGTTTGCAGAAGAGACCTATGATGCCTACCAAGAGAAGGAGAAAGAAGTTGATCGTCTTTACCTTGATCTTTCCTTAGCTCATCACTCTTTATGCAAGGGAGAAAATCAAATTCCTATTGCAGCCACACTTGAAGGACAAGAAGCTGATACAAGGATTATGGAGATCAAGCAAATAGTTGAAGGCATTAATGAACTCCATAATGATGAAACCTTGCTTAATTTTAAAGAGATTCATGAAGATGATGGTAATTGGAAGGTAAATCAAGAGTGTGAACTCTTGAGTTGGGAAGAGAACTTGCCTCAAGAAGGGATAGCTTGCAGCCATGAGCTTAAATCAACAAAGTGCATGTTAGCAAATGTTCAGTTGGGTGTAATGGAGGTAGGAGACCAGCTAGTTGATTTCAAACTTCTCAGAGAATGTAGGGACGAGATATATTCTATGATTGATAATCCTCCAAGCTTGTTTGTAAGTGAATGCATAAGAGGTTTAGAGAATTCAGTCTCCATATGGGAAGTGTTGATTCATGACGACTTCCCCATCTTTGACACCAAGGTGTTAAAACATGTTTTGGTAAGACATATTGTTTACATGCCTAACAGTTTATCCTTTGGATTGAGTAATGCTCACACTATCTTGTCTTGGGAGAAGGATTTGAAGACGATGTTTGTTTCAGGCTCCCTTGTTTTTGAAGCTTTCTTGGATAGACTTCAATGGTTTACCAAAGAAGTCAATAATTTTCTGGGTGTGCAATTGGAGTTGATTGGTACTCAGAAATTTGTTGTGAAAAATCTTTTGGGGTATGGTAGGAAGGTTCATTGGAGGGATAAGGATCAAACTTTCAAAATTAATGGTGTTTTCTCCTTTCTTATCAGCCACTTGATGATTCCATTTGTTTATCAACAAATGGATTGGAGAGAAATTTTGAGCAAAGAATGGTTCTTTGCTGTAATGGAACTCTTAGAGTGGGTGTTTCCACCCTTGTGTTCGAGCAATTTGGTCAAGATGAATGTGGATTTTCAATATTGCAGCAGTTGTTCCTACTCTTGTTTGCAGATTTCTTTGAACTCTAATGTTGAGTCTTTCATTCTTGATTTGGTGGTAGCTGCTGGTCACTCCATTGCAACAGCAACAAGCGAAGATTCTAGACTTATTACTCATAAAGTTTGGGAGAAAGTTGAACCTAAACAAATTATTTACTTTCTTAACAATCTATCTCTTGAGTTGAGTGATGTTTTGGCCCATCCTAGTCCTTTGAGGGAATGGGAATTAAGAACAACTTTTGTTGTGCGCTCCATTAATGTTGATGTTTTCATGAGTGGGCTACATGGGTTTATCAAAGAAGACTCTAAATTCTTGAGTTTGCATTTTGCCTTGATTAGTACTTGGAGAAGTGTTGTGTACTATTTCAGATGCATTGGAAAACATTTTCAGTCGAGTATCCATGTTTGGAATTCTCAATATGGCTTGATGGAGATTGTTACAACTAGAAAGAGAAATCTTTGGAGAGATAAGAATTTAATTTTCAGATCCTCCGATGATGTCCTCATCTTCGCCAATCATTTGAAGGTTCTTTTTGCTCATCAACTGGTGAATTGGAGAGATATTTCGAACAAAGGATGGTTTAATGTTGGTTTGGAGTCTCTTGAGAAGATGTTTTCAGCCTTGGTCAATTGTTCTATTATGGACGCTGATTTTCAGTATTGCAGCAACTGTTCAGTTCATTGCATGATGATTTTCTTAAAATCAGATTTTGAGAGGTTCATTTCAGTTTTCATAGGCAGCTGGTACATTCATTCTTCCTCTTCTCAATCTTTTTTCAGTAATGGTTTATGGCCTCAAAAGTGGGAAGTGATGCTCCATAGTGATTTGGACCAGATTTGGATAGTGTTTAAGTTCCTTTCCAGTGATTTAATCTATACAATTTCTTGCACTAGTGTTTGGGGCAGCGAACCCTTGCTTGTTTGGGTCAGCGAACCCTTGCTTGTTTGGGTTCAACTATTTGAGACTTTTGAGATTTTAGTGGGAGTTTTCATAAATTTTCTTGCATATATTAGAATTATTCAGAAGAGGCATTATACATCCTTGAGGAGCTTTGATGATGCGGCTGTTATGAACATGCAAAGGGCTGTTTATTCTTTTACAAATAGCTATGATGGAGTTACCTTTGTTGATGTGATATGTTTTGACGCTTTGAGCAGTGATGTTGATGAGAATATATTTGAGTTGTTTAGAGTAATCTTCTTTATTCTCAGGATGGTGATTGACATTAACATCGCAGATGTTAATTCCTCAGAGTTTATTGGGCAGGAGATGCTGCTACATTTTGATTCCATTCCTTCCATGTTTTTCAGTTTGAATTTTAGGCATGTTATCTCCTTGAGGTTGCAGGGATGGTTTGTGCAGTTCTGGTGCAGTGATTTCATTTGTGTGATCAGAGTAGAGCAGCATCAGCATGATGGAACCTTTCCGAGATGGACTTGGGACCCCGGGATCCTACATGTTTGGTGGGATCAGTTTGGAGTGTTGTGGCATTGCTTGAGGACAAGCAATTTTGGGAAGGGCGGACTGTAATGTCCCCATTTTGGCCATACGCTCTTCTTTGATTCATCAGTCTATTCCGGAACCCGTAGACTGGAATGAGGTGAAATTAGGGTTTCTTGGCTTGGAGTTTTGTGGCATTTCATGTTATTTACTATTTTTAGTAAATGCTAGTTGTGGCAGTTGCAGTTGTCCATTCTTAGTCCTTCTCAGTTGGAGCAGTTGTTATTATATTGGCTTGGTCTTCAGAGAGCTTTATTTGGTGAAAAATATTTAATTAAAGGCATTATGTTTTAATTCACTGTTGACACCCCCTTGGCCTAAGGAGATAACTTAAGTTGTTTTTAAAAGTGGGGCCATGAAGGGTATGCCTTCATAAAGAGCTTTATTAATTTTATTAAGAACTTTATTCCTTGAGCAAAAGTGGACGCCACTTTTATATTATTTGAATAAAGTGAAATTCTTGGAGGCTTTTGGGACGCCACTTGAGAAGTTGATTGGTCTTTGGGAATGGGAAAGGTCTCTTGTGTCTTTTGAGCTGCTTCTCAGGCAATTGAAGAGTTTTGGTGAGCTCTTATTTATTGAAGGCTTTTGCTCCAGCATTTCATCTATGAAAATTATGCTAAAGTTATGCTGTCGAAATGACAATTGACATATTGCTTCGAGGATGTCTACCTCCTAGCCTTTTCATCCAATTTCGTGTTTGCAATATAACACCTAGTTGGTTACATTGCTGCTTCTCAACTTCAGACTAGCAGATTGAGCATCAAAGATTGAAGATTTTGGAGTTTTTTCACAGTTCTGGTTTCCTGGTTTTTACATAGCTGAATCTGATTTTTGTTCATATCTTTTGGAGTGAATTTTTATATGTTCTGGGTATTTTGGCAATCCATCTATTGACTCAAGGCGCCACTTTCCACAAAGTATTGGAATTTAATTCCAAGTGTTTATTTTTATCTTGCAAAATCGATTTCTTGAGGAGGCCGTACCATTTTGATGGGCATTGGGATGCGTGCTAAATAAATGGGAGTCTTTCTGGATGGTTTATGATTTGCATCTTGGGCGCCCCTCTTCTAGAAAACATCTGCAACTGATTTCACATCATTCGGAGGTAAATTGATCAACTTATGAGCATTTTTATGATTTCACAGTTTGCTGGTTGAATTTCCAGAATTCTGATTTTTATATCAGATTGTTGCAACTTCCAGTTTATGATCATTTACTTCAGTTTTTTGAGAGTTATATCATTGTAAAAGTTCATGCTAATATCTAAGGTTCATTCCTTATCAATGTAATTTGTAATTTGCAGAGTTTACCTTGTAAGGTTGAGATTAAGCATTACTAATCCAACCAATCTTTAGTTCTGCAATTACTTTTCTGTTCTATCATTAAATTACCCCTGGATGGTTTACCGCCAGTGTGGACAAACTGTTTTGTAACTCTCTTATACCCACTTCAAAGTGGTGAATCCCCACAGCATTGTGGATGCCCGCCGCAGCGGATGAATTGCTTTAATTTGTAATCTTTTCCCCCCACTGTTTGGTGGTAGCGTGGAATTGTTTCTCATGGCTGGTTATCCGCCTAATAGTTTATAATTTCAATTTCTTAGACTCCGTCATATGTTAGCACCTCGCCCTCAGTGGGATCTTGAGTGCACATTCTTGACGTTGAGTAGTTCTTCCATTCAAGTTCAGTTTCTTCAGTTCAAGTTCAGTATCTTCCATTCAAGTTCAGATTTTTAATTTGGGGCTAACGCTAATCCAATCATCTATTGCTGGTTATCTTGTGTTAATTCTTCAAAAATTTGGTTAGCATATTTCATGACTCTTCAAGGGGGTCGGCCCACTAACCAATACTAATTTTTATTTATTTTATTTTGTCTCCCAAAAATTGGGCGCACCTTCCTGGGCGGGTCGTCCCATATTTAGAATTAATTTATTATTATTTTTATTTAAAATTCCCCAACTTGGGGCGGCACCTAGAGGGGTCATCCTTATTTAATTTTTTGCATATATCTTTGTTTTTACAAAAACTTCTTAAGGGGGTGCTACACATGGGTTGGCCCATGTGTTAACTCCTCATCATTTATAAGTCCTTTGACATCAATGACAACAATTTTTCCAACATCACTAAAGGAGCATATAAATTGTAATTTCTATTTGAGAACACATAAGGAATTTTGTTCTTATTCCAACCAAAATGTCTTGCACGTGTCTTACAGTCTATTGCTTTATGACCAAAGTGATTACACAAAAAACAATAACCAAAGAAGGAATGTTGGAACTTGGTTAAGTGCGCTTGCCTTCAAGAAAAAGGACTTTCTAAATTTTTCCTTGTTGTCTTTGTGAAGAATGCTAGTCTTTTGTGGGATATCACTCTCTTTCTTGTTATTGATGGATGAGTACTTTTGCATAGCCTTTAGGCTTTTCTTCATTTAGCTTCTTCGATGATTGTGTAGCCTTTGGATTTTGATCTTCTTTTGTATTCCCTTCATTTTCTTCATAGCCAATACCGGTCTTATTGAATGGCGACCTTAGGGAGTTGATAATATCATCCAATATCTCGGTGCTCTTCTCAAATTTTATGCTTTTGTTCAACTTAGTAGTTTTTTTCTCTAGTTCCTTCCTCAAGGAAACAAATCTGGACTCTAGCTTCTTACAATTTTCTTCTTTTGTCTTCAGTTGAATTCTCACCTCTTCCTCTATTCTTTTTGCCTCTTCAAGTCGAATCTTTAAGTTGATGATCTTTTTCATTTCCTCAAGGTTTTTTGACACTTTTTCTCTTGAATCACACTCCTCTTCTTCATATTTCTGAAGCTGCAATTTTTGTTTCAATTTTTTTTTCTTAAGCTACTTGATCTTGCTTAAGGCACAAATGAGTTCTCCTTCAAGATCCACATCTCCTTCTTTTTCATTATATTCTTCTTCTAAATCCATCTCTTCTTTTCCTTCACTTACAAAGTTGTCTTCATTTGCCACGACATCACTCCTTGTTTCTATTGCCATGTGTGCTCCCGAAACCTTCAAACGGTTAGGTTGTTTATGAAGGAACCTACTCTTATACCAATTGATGTAATGTCCCCATTTTGCGAGCATCAGAGTTCGTAAGGATTAGCCTATCATTTGACCCTCGTAGGCTAACAGTTATGGATAGAGGGTCTTCTGTGGTAGTTACCGGTGATTTAAAGACATTACTCTTCAGTTGGATTCAGGTTTTGCCCTTTGCACAGGTTATTTGACTTAGATTGGCACACTTACTATTTTGGGAGAGTTAGGGTTCCTATTAATAGAAAGACACCTGAGCAGAGCATTTTGGCAATGTCGACCTTGATTGGGCCTTTGCAACTGTTTCTAGACTTAGTTTCACATACTATTTATAGTAAGTCACTGTTCAGGGTTTCTATTTTTAGACGGGCATCCGATCACATGGAGAACAGAGAGAGTCGAATCCTGGCTCAGACGGCTTAGCAATCAGACAAGTACATCAAGAGATATTAAAGTTTAAGTGACTTAAGTGATTTATTTAATATTTTAATATTATTATAAAGTTATAAAGTAACTTTAATATAATAAAGTGCGTTAAGTGAGTAATTTAATGTGGGAATAAATCTTTTATCCCACATTGGCTAGGAAGGTGTTTGAGCTCTCTTAAGGAAAGAATAAAAAAAGAGGCAAGAGCTCATTCTCAGATATCTAGTTGATGAATATTATTTTGATTGTTTTTTATTGTGGAGCCTAGGGCTTTCGCAGTTTTCTTCTTTGATCATAGGAAACGAAAAGTTCCTATTGATAGCATAACTGAGGGAGTGAAAGATCTCTTAAAGGCTTGCAATTAAGGAGAGGATAATTCAGTCCTTTCAATTTGTGCTAAATTGGAGAAGAAATACAAGGAATACAAGGGTTTGATGCATATCCACTTGCAGATTATAAAGGCATTGAAGATGTTTGCTA
>VDFB02159508.1:0-24819 GCA_007258455.2 Sequoia sempervirens | reverse complement strand
CTTTTTAGATGACAAAGAGCAAAACACATCATTCAAAGACCTCCAATATGATAGAACTATCTTCAATCAATTATGAACCATTCTTGGGAAAGTCCTTGCTACATGTTAGTACACGTACATGTTCTTGTTTGTCCCTTTGATGAAGTTAACTAACTTTTTCAACCCAACCTTTCTATTTTGAAGCAATTTGATTAAGGAGACGTAATATTTCCATAGTCCATAATAGTGAGAGAGAGTGTGCTTGGGTTCAATTTTGTGGTATTTTTTGTTACCAACCTGAGAAGTTCTTCCTCATTCAAATGAAGGCTCATGGAGTGTGATCTGAGACGTTGGTGATAAAAGAACATCACCTAGTTGAATCCAGAAGCACTCTCTCACTCTCAATTAGATTTTCCAAAATTTCTATTGTGGACTATTTTTATTTGCTCATTGATGAAAATAGAGAAAAAGTCGTTAAGCTACCCTGAAAAGTATTTGATCCTGGTCAAGTAATCTCCAATCTTATTGAAGCTCAATGGATCCAATTGGAAAGGCTCATTATCTAATGGTATACCTATATCTCATCAGTCTCATTGAAGAGCCCTTTAGCTTCACCTAAGTTTGTAATGATGCATCAAGGGTTTGGATGTGAAATCTTAGCTCTTCGGAGATATGAGAGATAATAAGTCTAAATGCCTTAACAAGCATGTCCTTATACTTCTCCAACTTTTATGCATCAGTCTGAGCTTTCTATTTACTTTGTGGAATCCTTCAGACCGTTGCTCGTTAGCAGCTCTTAACATATGCCACATAAGTCTGACCATTTAGAATGGCAACACCAGTGCTCGAAGCTTTTTTTATTCTCATTGGGAATTTGAAAAATTTCTTTTGAAAACATATTGTTCAGATAACCTTATTTTTAAAACATGAAGATATTTGTTTGCATAAGTAATGGCTCTGAAAGATTACCCCTTAAAACCATTAGTAGTGTAATAAATATTTAACTCTCGAAAAATAATCAAAACACCTCTAATCTGATTGTGCCAAATGTCATTCTCAATTCACTGAGGGATATCTGCTGTATTCTTGATTGTATTAACTGAATTGGTGACTTCACACTGACTGAATAGTATCTTGTTAATTGTTGTGCAAGTGACATGTTGGTTTTGTTAAACATCAATTAATTAATTAGTACAAGTTTCATTCATATAGTCCAGGTGTCACAACAAATAAGGGGTCTAAAGGATTTGAACCTTAGGCACTTTGGGTCCAAGCGTCCTCACTCATGCTAGCAGGTCAGTTGGCCTGGCCTGGAGGCTGTACCACAAATGGTTTTGCCTCCCTTTGAAGGATGTCGAGGGCACTTTTGGCAATAGGAGAGTATTGTTCTCCTTCCTGTTGCAATCTTCTTAACTCTGCTTGTTCTAATGATGCTACTATGCTCCACTACATTCATGGCTCCTCTGCATTCATGCTTGCTTCACTGCCATTGGTGGTGCTCCCTGTACATATGATCGGCACGCCAGTTATAAGTAGGTGGTATTAGCCTCAATCCCCCTTAAGTAAGCTAATATATCGCCTCATAAGTTCTGGCCTGAGCCTACTATTAATTCTGGTGTTTTTACCAGTTGAAATCATCATTCCAAATTTCATGTTTTATTAAGTTCAGTATAATCTTAAATTAGCTTTGCACCTCTACTAACAGGATTTTGGGGGTTGATTAAAAATGGCACACTTTGCTTATATCTTTCCGTACCTATGGAATAAGTGGTTTTGCATTATTTTTGGACTCTAGTTTAGAATTGCCGATCGGCTTGGTTCTTCAAGAGTTCTGCATCCCGAAGCCCGTTTCATTCCTTTGGAAGGAAAACAATACACGGTACCTACCATTCCAAAACTTGCAAATTTTGAATCTCCACAATTATTTTGAGGGCGCTAATAGAAAAATTGGAAAAAGTGGAAAATTACATTACCTGATGATTTTTTCCCATTTTTTGGAATATTTAAGTGTTTTGGCATTATTTGGCTTCTAGCCTAGAATCAGGGTTTTGGAAAAAAACTTGAAGAGTCTTCAAATCATTTGAACCACAACCTCCTTATTTCTTGATCTACCATTAGTTCAAACAGATCTGAATTTTTTTCCTGAAATTTTTTATTTTGTAATTTGTTGTCAAATCCTTACTGGAACACATTGCATGAATTTTCTGGCTCTGTTATCTACTTATTTACTTCTGAAAACCTTGGGGTGTCAATCTCTAAGTTATGATACATTTTCATAACTTATAATGTTGTTCTTGAGTGGTCCATTTAAGCTTTTCCAAGGCTATTGATATAAAATTCACAAGCCCTCGAGTCTATTATGAGTTATGACACAATAGCATTCAATACAAGCTTCCAGATTCCATAATAACATGCAGTGATAGAACAGGTAGAAAGAAAGAAATAAATTGTATTAATGTCCATGGATGACCAAAAGTAGGTCAAAGGAACCTTAGCATATGATCTGGGCTGTTTCTGTCTCAACTCTGGATCTTAGCACCTATTAGAGAAACAAGATATGATAGTGCAAGTAGTGTTCCTATTTCAACAGAGCACATGGATAATGGATGATATAGCACAATATGAGTGCCTACAATAGGGTGTTTAAATTGATTCCTCTCTCTTGTTATAGAATACTCCTTAAAGCTACGATACCATGTCACAACATAGAATAATGCTCTTGGGTGATCTACTTAAGGCTATTGAGACAAGGTTCACAAGCGCTTGAGTCTATTATCACACCATAACATTCAACAGAAGCATCCACAATAACTTGCAATGGTAGGACAAGAGACAAAAAATGTGATAATACAAGTAGTTGCAAATTCGAATTATCAATAAAGCACATGGATGATGGATTATAGATATGACAAAATCCCTTTGTATTTATACATTACGAGTGCCTAATTAGAGTGATTAAATCTCATGTCAACCTTCTTGTTATAGAAATCATGGACCACGTTGAATGTATGGTACTATAATGCAAGACCTATAAATATGAAGCCTAAGGTCCATAAAGGTTATACATAGAGTGGGTCCATTAACAAGTTATCCAAGTACCACTAGATAAATTGTCGTCCCATAGAGATGATAAATCCAAGCCTAGAAGGAATCCAACAAGGTTGGATAACGATAGAGCGCACATTCTTTGGCACCAATAACTTGTATTCTAATTTAAATTCTATTAAATGTTTGGTGCTTTGTTTAAGGCAACTCATTTCCAAGCAATTGATCTTGTTAAGATGGAGAACTTCAAACTAAAAAATTAGCAGTGAGGTAGCCAACACATTTTCCTAAGGGCTTGTGTCTTAGAAAGAGTAGATTCTTTGCCTCACTCTATAATAACCACCCTTTGTTACCAATAATTTTTTTAATACTATCCTTTTGTTACACCTTAAAGTTTAAACACAATCTTAATTAACCAAGCAACTCTATTCATTAATACTTAATCTATCAAGGTAAACACATAATAGAAACACCAATCCAAAACTCAGTCCTATTCATTGAGCAACACCCAGCATGGGCTGCCTACGTATCTCATCCTCACACACAATAATAGAAAGACTTCATCCTCACAATTTGGTATGGGATTCTTGACTTATCTTTGGGATAACTAGTCATTAAGCTTTTACTTACAACATAATCCATGTACTGACCAGCTGGAATGGGAAGTGAATGTGACCCTACTGCATTATCTATCTTCTATTACTTGGTTCACCAACACATAAACCCTTTTACAATAAATGTGACCACCTGAAAAGTGGAAAGCTTGTGCATCCCATAATACACCATCTTTTTTTTTCATACCCATTCTGTGCACTCCCCAATTACTACTGACCATCCAATTAGTTCTCAATTGTGCTTTAACCCCTCAATTCAGCATTCAAGACTACTTGGATCCTAAATGAGTTTAATGAACTTAAAACTCACAATACTAATGCTGGACCTTAAAGTATTTAATAAGTAAAATGTATCTCATACTGAACTAAGGTCAACACATCAATAAACCCAATATGCTGTTTATAAAGGCAAAAAGTTGACGAGAGGTCATATTTGGCTTACTAGGTCACAAGTAGGGGTATCTATTAGAACTTGTACCTATCTGCATCTGCTTAAATAACTACCAGAACTATGGCTACAAAGATCATCAGAAGTTACAGCTAGTCTCTCATGCAGGAAAAGTTTTATAGGCCACTGGGAACTGTCTTTTGTGCAGCATTCACTCACTAGATGATGGCATGATGGAGGTTATGTTTCCTGCCACTGTACAAGTTGTGGGTGAAATTTATGATATTTTGCTGTTGTCAGTTTAAGAATTATTATAAAGTCTGATATTTATACATTAAGAGGTGACCGTCTTTTTAAAGAGAGCACATAAATGATTGCAAATGATTAGAGGAAAAAATTCAAAATTTAAATTTGACTTCTAAATTCATCGAACAGCAGCTCTTCATAATCACAAAACATTTTGTAACGAAAATGTTAAAGACTTGCATATGCTTCTATTAGCGGAATGACTTGTTAATTGAACGGGAGATTTTCATTCAATGTTAACACATGCAGTAACATTTTAATTTTGTTTATTTTTGTTGTGTGCAATCTTAGGAATTGATGCAGAGAATTTGGTTATGGGCTTCAAATTTTTTGCGTACTTTATTGTATTTTAGTTGAAAGTAAAAATTCAAGCAGGCTTCTAAATATGATCCTTTCACAGGGACATGACTGGAAAAACAGGGTCTGAAGACAAAGCTTCTTGATGATGGGAAGCAAATGTACTAGACACACAGAGTTTGCAACGTCATGGATACATATACCATATTACTTGGGCAGATTTTGGGGCTGCTGTCAAAGTTGAGAGATTGAAAATTGGTTCTCCTTCAGATGTATAGCAACTTCAGTTTACTCTAATTTGAAAGGTTTCATGTTTGTCATAGGTTTGTGCTAAACTCAAAAGAGTATGTAGATTTAGTGGCAACGATCTGCTTCATTAATTTTAATTGTTTGATTTTGTTGGTTTTATCTTCTCATTTGGAGATTTGTACTTTTGAGGGTTCTTTTTCCTTTTTTATTTTTTGAATATGACCTATTATGCAGATTTTAAAGGGTGTGAAATTGAAGCTAATTGTGAAATCAAGATTTTAAATTGAAGGTTTCGTTGCTCCTATCTGAGTTGGTGACTTATTGGCTTAAAATATAGTATTGTAAGGGCAAATACAGAAGATGGTTATAGTACATCTTTATGTGCATTTCATTCAAGATTTTAAATTTGTTGAAATGGGTGGTTTTGCAACACACATTCCTCTCAATATATCTTATATCTGTTTGTGCTCATCTGTGAGAGTCTACCTTTAGCAATGGGCATGAGCCTTCTACAAATAGTAGTCTGAACCTACCATTGCCTTGCTGGTACACATCCATGAATATAAAAAGACACATTGCTAGAGGGGCGTAAGTTTTCATACAATTAACTTTTCCATAGACATTGCTATTGAATAAAAATACACTTTTTCAAGCATACAAGAGAACCATATTTACTTATAAACAAGAGCACATAAGGTCATTGAACGAGAAGCTGACTTACTACCTAATGCATCAATGCAACACATGGTCAAGCATACAAGGGTTGAATTTTTGTATACAAATAAGAGAATGAAATGTTACTTGTGTGAGAAGCTAAGATGACCAATCTATAAATGCATATACAATTGAATCATTGGAATACTTTGTTTTCCCATTGGGTACACTCATGAAAATTGACTTCCTTTGTTCCCATGTATGGCTTATATGTATTTTTTTTGGTACTAATGTGGAAAATACAATTTCCAGGGTTGATTGAATTTAAACAAACATCTTTTAAAAAAAATAGTGATTACTTTGTCTAAATGTAGTGTAAATATAGAAAAATAATATAATTTAGAATTTTAAAAATGGGCTCAAAGGGGATATAGCTGAATAAGTTTGTTTAACAATCCATCTTGATGGTGATGGTGATCATGATAACTTTAACCTCCAACTTGGTATGTAGGACCTATTAAAACACGTCATTTGATTAGACAATTTTAATGCCTCCTTTTCATTGAAGTTGCTTTTGTTATTGACTTCCATCCTAACATCTATTTAACATAACCTTTACATAGGATAATCTCATCCTTGTTCTTGATGTTGTAATCCTCGTCTTTTTCTTCATGGTATTTGTCACCACACATGTTTGGAATGCTATACAAAGGAATATATATATATATATATATATATATATATATATATATATATATATATATATATGTATATAGCATATATATATATATGAGACTCATAATATCATTCTATAATTAAAAAAAATAGAATGAAGGATCGTTCAATTTTGATTATTGTGAGACACTGAAGAGCAGTCAAAGTTTGGAAATGGGGTGAAGTTGCTATCATATCCAGCATTTCTGGACACTTCAATCTTCTCAATTCTTCTTAACTCTACAATAATCAAAAAAAAAATATATATATTATGTCCCTTTAACTTTCCCACCCCTCAATGACATGAGAAGCAACTTCACCCACCCAAATCCCCTTTGACTATTCTTCTAATTCTTCTAGCTAATAATAATCAAAATGAGATAGTTATATATATTATTTCCCATAACTTCCCTTCCCCTCAATGATATGAGAAACAACTTCATAACCTACTTTCACAAAAACTTGACTATTCTTCTCACACCTCTTCTTCTATTTCACAATAATCAAATTAGATGGTTAACTTCATTTCTATTTTTTTTAATTATAGAAATGGATATTATAGTTTCTTTATATATATATATATAGATAGATATATATATATATATATATATATATATATATATATCATTTCCTATTGACTTTCCCTCCCCTCAATTATATGAGAAGCAACTTCACCCAATTCCAAAACTTGACTACTCATCAATTCTTCTAGCTCACAATAATCAAAATGAGATGGTTATACATGTATTATTTCCCATTAACTTTCCCTTCCCTGAATGATACGAGAAGCAGCTTTACTCAATTCCAAAACTTGACTACTCTTCAATTCTTCTAACTCACAATAATCAAAATGAAATGTTTAACTTCATTTCTATTTTTTAACTTGTAGAAATGGTTAACTTCATTTCCATTTTTTAAATTATAGAAATGGTTAACTTCATTTATAGAAATTAACTTCACACACGCACGCGCGCGCGCACACACACACACGTATATGCATACACATTGTGTGTGTGTGTGTGTGTTTGGGTGTGTGTGTATGCATATACATATGTATGTATATCCCTCCCCTCTATGAGAAACAACTTCACCCAAGTCCAAAACTTAACTAATCTTCAATTCTTCTAGCTCACAAGAATCAAAATGAGATGGTTACTTTTATTTCTATTTTTTTTAAATTATAAAAAAAATATTATAGATCATTGTACACACACACACATATGTATGTACATGCGTACATACCTACACACATGTATACAAATGTATGCATGTGTGTGTGTGTGTGCACGCACACACACACACACATATTGTTAGACACAAATATTGAGAGGAGGTGGGAGGGGGAAGAGGGGCATGAATCAATATTTATTACTTTTTATTTTAAACTATTTCATTCATAACACCATCAAATATAATCAACAGCAATACAAGCAATGAACACATGCACACAAGAGAACAATAGGTTTATGTGGAAACCTAGAAGAGAAAAACCACAATGAGAAAAGCTGATTGGAACTACTACCCAAATCCAACCTCACCAAATAGTATAGAACTCACAATAATTTTGCAGGCATCGACCCACAAGAATTACAACCTAAAAGGGAGACACCAATCCTTTTGAAATCTGATTTGTGGCACCAACCTACAAGAGACACCAATCCCCTTAGATTGAGCTTCAATACAACCACTGAGAAACAACTCAGATCAAGAGGCTTCAACCTCACATTATCTATATCCATGTGGACATGATACTACAATTTTAAGAGGCTTTTAAACAACTTGGTCTTCATTATTAGGTGAAGACATACTATATCCATGTGGACATGATATTACACTTTTAAGAGGCTTTTAAACAACCTACTCTTCATTAACAGGTGAACACATACTATATCCGTGTGGACATGATATTACAATTTTTCTCAATACACACTAAACTTCTCTTCACAACTCACACCACACCCTCACACACATCACATATCCTTTTTGCATGAATAAATGACAATATATATCCATTTGACAATGTTATAAACATCTTTATGTTGGCCTAGAACCTTTTAACATCATCAACTAGCCATGTTGGCCAAAGTTAATCAAATGATGTCACACGCTTCCTATTATGAGCTTAATTGGTCCCATTTTATCTTTCTGTGCTTCCTTTAGTTGGCGCATGCTTTCTTTCTCTAGTGCAAGCTCTCAACTATCTTTCATAGTTATTCAGAAATTACAGCCTTCACTCTATCATTTCTAGATGCCTCATATGAGACCCAAATCTTATGAAACTTGAAACTAACATACATTCTAAGTGGCTTTACTTAAATTCTGAACCGCAAGCAATAATTATGAACAACAGTAGAATGCGGTACCAAAAACGATAGTTCAATATAGTGCATATTTTGCTTCTGAGCAACAAATCTCAGAACTTTATTGCAAACACTTCTAGACTCCCGCAAATATAGAAGTCCAAGAATTGTTGATTCTTGTATATAACCAAGCTTCTTATGTTGCTTTTAAATAATGAAAAAATTAACATTTGCAATTGACATTCCATCTTGACATTTATGATAGTTCATCAATCTTCTCACCTTTGACATACCTTTGAAATCAATAACACTATGCCCAACATATATGTGTTTATGTGTGTGTGTATAATCTCTAAATCTATATGTATACATATGTATATGTATATACACATACATATTTAAATTTAGTAGTCATTTAATAATTAGAACAAATATTCTAGATTGGGGAGTCATAATGTGGGAGTGGAGCTAAGACATTAGTTCTTCGAAACAAACCTAAGATAATATTAATTAAGAGAATTGTGAATGTGAATATAAAATAAATGATTCATTTAAACTTTAATTGATCCTATATTAATATGTCATAATTGGGTAGGCAAAAAATGAACCTTGAATCTTCAGTCACATTAAAAATAAAATAAAATGTAATAGTTAAATATTATTCCCAAGGTATTATATTTGAATACTAAGCACACATATCGAATAAACTAAATATTTAGTTATTAAAATTAATTACATAGAATAGTTACCTTTGGGGATAAACCTTAGACGATTTAGTCAATTTTAATAAAGAACCATGAATTAAATTATTAGTGCAATTTAATTGATAAGGTTAATGCTACCCCTCCCAAGGGTTGGATCATTTAAAATTTAATAATTTAATGATTAAGTTTCAATAACTTGGGAAAAGTGGAGGTTAAGAATCTTTTTCCCTTATAAATCAATTGTGTCTTCAAACAATGTTAAAATAAATCTAATTTATTGTGTCTACTATTTTTAATGCTAATAATTAAGTCATCAGAGAAGGGACTACCCAAGGTCATTGGGACTAGACTTGAGATTTTAACCATAGACACAAGTGAAGAATGGTGCTTTTACACGAGCCCTAGTTTGTGGATGTCTAGCCTTCCTCTTTAAGTTCACTTCAGTACTTGAGTTAAATAGACAACATGGCAGTGACTAGATTATACCTCGCTGAGATTGAATCACACAGTTGTAAGTTGCACACTCAAGAGGGTATATGTACTTAATCAAGGTGTTTCAAAAAAAATAGTTTGGTTTTCATAGAGATTTTATTGGGCATGACATATTCCTCCAAGTTTTCCATCAGATAGGGATTTTAGCATATGATTGAGTTGGAGGAAGGAGAAAAACTAAACCTTCATGCTAGGAGACACAAGGAGGAGATTGAGAAGGCACCTAAGGAGTTGTTGGACATGGGACACAAATGACCTAGCTCTAACCTATTTGCTTATTTTGTGGTATTGGTCAAGAGAAAATGATACTATGAGGATGTGTATTAATTATAAAGACTTCAACAAGAAGACAATTAAGAATGCTACCCCATACTCATGATCAATGAGTTGATAGATGAGCTTCATGGTGTAGTGTACTTCTCCAAGATTGATCTATGATCATGATATCATGAAATAAGATTAATAAATGACAACATGAAGTTTTTTTAGATGTCATTATGGGAATTATGAGTTCTTGGTCATGCCTTCTGGGTTGACCAATGCAAATCTGCCACATTTTATTGATGCATGAATCATGTATTTATTTTACAATTGAAGACATTTGTGCTAGTTTTCTTTGATAACAAATTAGTTTACAAAAAGACTTAGGATGATCACTTGAGGCATATAGATGATGTGTTTGGCATACTAACAACATTTATTCTTTACCAAAACATCCAACTATGAGTTTTGTTTGACTAATATATTATACCCAGGGCATAAGATTAGTGACCAAGGGGTTGGTGGATGAGGAGAAGATCAAGGAAATAAAGGATTGGACTCAACCCAAGACTTTGTCACATTTGAGAGGGTTTGTGGGACTATGCAAATATTACATGAGGTTTGTTAAAGGAATTTCACAACTTAAATCCCCATTGATAGACTTGACTAAGAAGGAGGCATTCTCTTGGAGCACTTTACCATAAAGATATTTTGACAAGATCAAGGAGGTATTGAGTTCATGCCCTATTTGGCAATTCCAAATTTTTCATTTCCTTTTATTTTAGAGTGTGATGCTTCAGGAGAGGGGATCATAGTGGTTTTGATGAAAAACAAACACCCCATAATATTTGAGAGTAGGACAATCAGGGAGTTGGATAGGATCTTGTATTTATATCACAAAGAGATGCTAGCCATCATGCATGCACTAACCAAGTTCACGTAGTAATTGGTTTGTGGTGAACATGGATCATAATAGTTTGGAGTTCTTCCTTAATCAATTTTTTTTGAATGATAGATAAAAATGGGTAAGGTACAAGCCAATTATTTTGATATTGAGTATGTTAAATGGAAGAATAATATGGTGGCTGATGTACTATATAGGAAGTGTAGGTAGCCTTATTTGTGTTCTATGATTGATATATCTACTAATTTGAAGGTTTCTAGATAATAGTTTAATATGTCAAGAACACATTTTCTACAATTGATATTTTGGTTGGAAAGATACAATATGACTAGTACAAGGCGGTTATGAGTTCATTCTTTATAAAGACTAGGTGTATCTTGTCCCAAAATCAAATATGATTTTTTTTATGAGATCTTTTCATGACACACCACCAACTAGTCATTTGGGGTACTACAAGATACATAAGTAGGTGATGTTGAATATGAGTTGGAACCTCTAAAAAATAGTAGGATTCTTAATTTTTTTAATGTGTTATGCCTTA
Organism: Sequoia sempervirens; assembly: GCA_007258455.2. NCBI lineage: Eukaryota > Viridiplantae > Streptophyta > Pinopsida > Cupressales > Cupressaceae > Sequoia > Sequoia sempervirens. The sequence continues at coordinate 13,371 of VDFB02159508.1, read as the reverse complement.
AGAAGGCTCTTGGACAACATGCCACACCTTCATTATAGCTACCACCACTTGATGGTGAAGGGGAATTGATTTTGGAGCCCAAATCCAACATTGACATGAGAAATAAGAGACTATGAAACAAGGTCATTTTAAAGTACTTGGTGAAATAGAAGAATCTTCCTCTTGAGGATGCTACATGCGAAGGAGTGAAGATACTTGAGGACAAGAAATTTTAGGGAGTGTCATGTCCCTTCCTCCTCCTTAAGCCGGCCTCCAATGCATTTGTAAAATAAAAAAGGTGCTTTTAAACACCACATAAATATAAGTATATAATAAATTAAATATTACAAATAAGATGTACAATACTTTAAATTAAAATTCAAAATTTTAATCTAGGCACCAAGGATATTTCACATGAGCCCATTTTGTGAAAGGTATATTAGTCAGCTTCATTTTAAAATTTTGAGATCAATTATCCATCAACCTATTGTTTAGATAAGATTTTCCCATGACTTGCTAGTGAAGAAAAAACCTCTCCATTAAAAGATTTGAGATAGGATGAAAACCCTACTTTATTGGGGCAATCCTACATCTAGAATTGTATTGTATTGATCAAGATTTTTATGTTTACACGTCTGTCAAGAAATTTGGTGAATCGTACTAGATTAGGCTATGGAGAAAATCAATTCCAATCTATAAAACAGTAAAAAGAATTCTTCCAAATAATATAACATACCATAGCAAAGGTAACAAGGTATCACTACTGGTTAATAGATTGAAACCCCTCCTGGAGAAAATGATTAGCCCTTGTTAGAAAGGCCTTGTCCTAGGCCGTCAAATATTTGATGTTGTTGTCTTCACACATGAAATTATTCATTCAATTGATATAAGTAACATTGTAGGTTTGGCCTTTAAACTTGATATATCAAAATCCTATGACAAGGTTTCATAGAAGTTTCTCCTAAAAGTCCTATCTAATTTTGGCTTCAATATAACAATTATAAATCTCATCAAAGAATGTGTATACAATGGTCAAAGGGATTAGAAAAGGTGACCCCCTATCCCCATACCTTTTCGTTATGGTGTTGGATGTTTTGAGCAAGAATATTTTTAAACTTCTCCAAGAAGGTGCTATCAAGGAGGTCAAGCTAGCAACCTCTCTGGATCCCTCAAACAATCCAACAATTTGTGGATGATACTATTCTATTTGGGAAAGCCTTGGTTGTTGAAGCTAGGAAATGGAAGATATGCCTCAATAACTATGCCACCATCTCTAGCCAATGCATAAATTACAAGAAAAGTATGATATACTTCTTTAACACCACTCAGGTTTTACAGGACCAAGTAACTATTATTTTAGGATGTGACAATGCCCCTCTTCCTACTATCTATTTGGGTCTGCCTCTTACATTCAAGGAGATTTTTTAAATTTTATGTTGGAAAGGTTACAAAAAAACTTATTGGATGGAAATATTTGATCCTTAGTCATACAGGAAAACTGTAACTTCTTGTTGTCGCTCTTCAAGGTATACTTGTTTATTTCCTCTCTTTGTTCAAAATTCCTAGATACATAGCTGAAAAATTAAAAAGAATCCAAAGGAATTTTATTTGGTTTGGTATGGAGGAAAATAAAAAGTTGGCTCTACTCGGTTGGGATATGGTTTGCCTTCCTAAAATCATCAACGGTCTAGGGATTAGAAAAAATCAAACTACCAATAAAGCTCTCCTAGCTAAGATTGGTTGGGACCTTTTATAGAATAAAAAGGATTGTTGTACTATCTTGAATGCCAAATACCTCAGTAATATTCCTTTTATCAAGATCATATCCATCATTGAACACCCCCATGGGTCATTAATCTAGAATAACATTCTTAAATCAAAACAACTACTTCAAGGTGGTCTAAGATGGAAATTGGGGAATGGATCCAAGGTTAAACTCTAGGAAGATTCATGGATCATGAGTCAACCCCTAAACCAAATAGTGTTTAAGGACCTCCAAAGTCTTGATTCAAACTTATTTGGTAGGAGTGTTGTTGAATACCTCATTGGATGCTCGAGTTCTCAAAAATGGAAAGCTATAGAGAGATGTTGTTATAATAATCAAGAGTTAAGCAAAAATATAATACCATCCAAAAAGACTTAACTAGAATCCCTATGTTCTACAATGAGGATACACTAGTAGAATTTTGCAAATAAATAACTACATGACTAACACTTTTAGTCACAACAACTAAATATGACTAAATTTTACTCATTTTTTGCAACACAACTATAAATGACTAAATAAATGACTAATTTGATCATCGGGTAAAAATCACAACTAAATACTTAGTCACACAAATAAAAATTAGACAGTATGATATTAAAGTGGATACTAAAAAATATGTATTTAGAATTGAGGAAGTGGGTTGTATTATAATATAATATAATAATAATATAGTATATTACAATATAATATAATATTATATAATATAATATAATATTATATAATATAATATAATATTATATAACATATTATAATATAATATAAAATAAATATATATTATATTATATTATATTATAGTTATGTTATATTCATCAATATATTTAATATTATAATATAATATTTATATTATATAATAATATAATGTTATATTAATATAATAATATAATCTATGTTATATTATATATTATATTATAATAAAATATATTATATTATAATAAAATATATATTATTATATAATGTAATATATATTATTAATTTATTATATAATAGTATAATATTTTGATATGCAAAGTTTGGTGTATTATAAAAAGTCAAATCATTTTCTTCAAGTAGATGATTCTTTCATGCATTAATTGCAGGTAAAACCAATATTACAAGAGCACAGAGGACCATGAGAGATAGTGAAACAAAAGAACCCATCTCCCGAGACAACCTTCCAAAACCACCACCCCACCTCCAAAACTATCTAATAATCCAATAGGCCAAAAGTTCCCATATGTACAAACAAGTCCCAACACCAAAATGGCCATAAGGGCCAGGCTTCCCTGAAACCCCAAAGACAAGCACCCAACCTTCCAAAAACCACCACCCCACCTCCAAAACTATCTAATAATCCAATAGGCCAAAAAAGTTCCCCGCCCATGTACAGACAAGTCCCAAACACCCAAAATGGCCATAAGAGACCGAAACTACAAACCCCAAAATTGGAGAGCGCCATTAGACCATAGACATAAACTTTAGAATTTACTAGAATCATCAACTACATATAGATATTCATAGAAAATTATTTAAGACAACAAATTCTTGAAATGCATTTACCCACTCCACACCACCCCCGGTCATCAGGCCGAAGAATTTCTTCAGGAATTTGATGGCCACCACTGCCACCATCCTATGTTTGCTCAACGCCAGACCGCTCAAGTCAAGAAGAAACGGGAATAGCTTTACGGCCTCATCCGATCCTCAAATAGCTGTGAAATCACTCGGCCTTAGAACTCCTTTGCCTTCCACAACAAAACTCAACACCTCATCTACCCCACCCACTAGATCCTTACGAAACATCTTCACCGGCAACAGTTTGGCTTCGGCCTTAGACTCGCCATTGTCCAAAAGGGATGCCAAAAACCAAGAAGATATGTGAAGATTGTCTCTCCCGAACTCCTTATTCGCCAAATGACCAACGCCCAAGATCATTTCCTTTGCCACCAGGACTAGCGGGTCTTTGTTAGTAAGAATCCGCTTTAGCCGTTGATCTTTTATTTCTCTGAAGGAGGCTTGTCTGGCCGAGGAGTTTAACAAAATTGGCGTGTCTGTTCCAAACTTTGCTACGCCATCGACGAAAACTTTGATAACAAAGCGAGAGTGCTTCACCATGAGTGCCACCACCATACAAATATAGTTCACCACTCGATTCCTCCACTAAAACCGCCACTAACTGATGAAAACAACACAAATGAATGAAATAAAATAGATAAACTGCTTACTTAAACACTGTCGTTCAATTTCCGCCAAGTACTAGCTCGCCGCCATCCTTACAAATGACTGCCCTCCAAATGTGTCGCTTTAAAACCATAATGAACGGCCTCTAGGGAATGATGCCTACGGCATACTCGAGCTCTGGAGAGGTAATTATTGTCTCCATCACGTGACTACCATCCTAGTCACCATCTTTTGCGTCCCCCTTGACCCTTTCCTTTCCGCCACCTCATCTCCCAGCTGGCCCTCCTAGTACATCAATGTTGAAGTGATAATAGTATAATATATTTAATAATATGTATTGTAATTTATTTTATTTTGAATTCCATTTTAAAATCCATGGGAAAATTAAGGCGGACAAAAAATTGGGGGGAAATTTTTCATTTTAATAAACATAAAATTAGGGCGATTAAATTTGAAGGGAAAATTTTCATTTTAATAAACATACTGTAAAACCCTCGTCGAAACCTTATTTTTAGCCTGCAACTTGCCGAATCGAAGAAGTGAGGAAGAGTGGAAGAGCCAAATACAAGGGAGGAAGAGTGGAGGAGTCGAAACCAATGGCGACAAGGAAAGCAACAAACAACAGCGGAATGAGCTCGACCATCTCATTGATTTGCATCTGGTATAATTGATTCTAATCTTGCAAGTCACTTTGATTCTCAATTGAAATACCCTAAAATCATCACATTACATGAATTAACATTTCTTTGAGGCTTTTAGGCAAACGGTTTCCTTATTGTAGTCGATGCTTCCACATTAGAGTCATCCTTTTTGCAGCACATTTTCTTGTCTATCACTCGACTATTCTGAAGTGAGGTCACCCCTATGAATGGTAGGGATTGAAGATTGGGGGATTGGGCGTCGCGACATTAAACTTGGTCGTATTTTCATTTTTAAAAACATAATCTAAAACCCTTGTCAAAACCTTATTTTTAGGTTGCAGCGGAAAGGTGAAAGGTGAATACCAATGAGGAAGAGTTTGGAGGAGCCGAAACCAATAGTGGTAGGGAATGGAGCAAAAAAAAGTTAAGGATGCATAATGTAAAACCCTAAATGTGCTCGTTATCAGATCTTGGTTGTATTTTCATTTTAATAAACACACTCTAAAACCCTCATCGAAATATTATTTTTAGGTTGTAGCTCGTCAAATTGGAGAGTTGAGCATGCCCTTGAATCCTTCTAATCTTCTCTAATGCAGGGCATCACTCCTAATCTTGGTTTTATTTCTATATTTTAGTTTGAAATTCACTCAAACTTCAGTGACATTGCTTGCCTGGAAGGGAATCAAAGGCATTTGAATGTTAGTGATATTGTTTGTAAACAGGCTGATCATTGAGGCCATACATACTATGTTTTGTATCGCCCCTGAAAAGTGATTGTAATCGTTGGTTCAGAGACTAAATTGGTTGTAGTTGCTTGGAGCCATTCAGAGTTAAAATTGCATTTTTCTTTCTTGTCTCGATAGATTATGTGATCAATCACTAATCTATTGTTCCTAATTTAACATGTTTGAGAGTTGATTTGCACAAATCTACAAGGGAGTTTATGGTTTTCGGTTGCTGCCTTGTTTTTCAGTCATGTTCTCTATGCTTTGTTATGCTTTGTACAACAGAGTATAGGTGGTTATGCAACTAATTGTTGATTGTATTGTATGTTTTTCATGTTAATCCAATACAAAAAAAAATTGAATATCTATGATACTTGAAGTTTTATGCATAAAGATTATATATTTTTTAAATTTGTGAGGATTAATTAAGTTATATTTGATTTGTAACTTGAATCGTTGATTCACCCAAATAAATGACTACCATGACTAAAATAAATGAATGCAATGACCAAATAAATGACTACAATGACCAAATAAATGACTACAATGACCAAATATATGACTACAATGACTAAATATATGACTACCTTGATTAAAATAAATGACTAACATGAATAAATAAATGACTACCATGACTAAATAAATGACCACCATGATTAAATAAATGACTTGTTAACAAGAATCAATTGACTATCATGATTAAATAAATGACCAATTAACAACAATCAATGACTAAATTAACGACTAAATATATTACCAAATTGATCAATCAAAACAACCAATAAATGACTAAAAATGGTTTAGTCATGAATTTCGTGTTATAAATGATTGGCAATAAACTACTAATGGTCACATGACCAAACTACTGATCACATGACCAATTTTTGGTAGTTTTTTTAGTCATTTATTTTTGTTTTTGTACTAGTGATAGCTTCTCCTAGACTAAAGAGAGTAGAAGAAACCTCACTTCCAGGTCAGCTTACAATATGTTGTTAGAGCATGGTCATCATAGAGGATTATGGAAACAAATATGGAACTGATACCTAATACCCAAGATTAACTTATTTTGGTATACCACTACCCACAATAGAATCCTAACCTAGGATAACTTAAGAAAGAGGGGGGTAAAAGCACAAAGTTTTGTCACACTTTATAAAGGAAATTGCCAACACTGATCCAACTTTTAAACTTGAATCACTAAAAAGTGGCATATATGTTTTGAATTTTGAAATGATGTAAACAAGTAAAATATGTATTTTTTTAGTATATTTTATGTTTGTATTTTAAAATAAAAAAAAAAAAATAATTTAAAACTAGTTTTTAATAAATTAACACTATAATTTAGTTGTTTATAAAATGTTGAAAAAAGAAGTTTCATGAGACGTCAAACTTTTATAGTAATTTTTTTTTTCAAATTTTTTTTGTGTATTTATAACTTCAAACTTTAGTGCATGGATTTTTTTTTTTCCAATTTTGATAAATATATATTTTTAAAAAATAGCGTGAATAAAAAAAAGTTATTTCCATTGGACGTCAACTTTCATATTAAATATTTATCTAAAATAGAAAAAAATATTATACCATCTTGAAATATATTCTTTTATCTAGTGCATCATTTTTTAATTTATTTTTTAATAAGTTTTAGTATTTTTCCTTGGCATGGTAATCAACCTAATATTTTGTGCTGATAACCTACTTTTAGTAATATATATATATATATAAAACTATCAACATAAATATATTTTTGAAAACTACACTTATGGATCTACAAAATGGTATTTTTTATATTTAAAAAAAAATATATTTAGATTAGTAGGAGTTATTGAAACTTCAAGTTTTTCAAATAATTTTAATTTTTTGGTAAATTGGAATCAAAGTGGTGCTCCATATATTTTTAGCCAATAATTTTAGTTGAAAAAGTTGTGGAAGTATCTAACTTAGCTAGAATGAATCTTACTAGATCTATGTTTGACCAAAATTAATTTTTAGTTAGAAATACTTAAATTCAGTTGTGCTGATAAGTTGGCTGAAAGTGTGACATAGCTTTGTGCTTTTACTTAGAGGCTTCCAAATCCCTAATAGATGTACTTTATGTAAAATGGATGAGGAATTTGTTTCACATTTATTATTACAATGGACCTTCCCTGTTGAGATTTGGGGCTATGCTCTATAGAATTTGGGTGTTTGTTGGTCAATGAAAGAGAATATCAAAAGTTTGGTAGAAAATTGGGTTTGCCCCTTTACTCACCCTATAATTAGGGAGCTTTGATGACAGGTTCCCCCAAAATATGCTAGAGCATCTAGAAGGAAAGGAACAACAAGATATTTTGTAATGAAGAAAAGAGTGCCAAGGAGGTCTTTGGTTCTTGTTCCAGGCTATTAATTGAGAATGTCTTTATGTGCAACTAGAAAATCCCAAGTAGGCCCCCTAATGAAATTGATTCCATTGTTGCCTTTAGATGGGGCTTACAGTTGGACCCATACTCCTTTAACAATTCTAAAATTATGGAAAGATAAAATACCAAATGGAAGCAACCATCATTGGGTTGGTCAAAACTCAACTTTGATTGGGCTACCAAAGGTAACCCGGGTTTAGCTAGTATGGGGGGAATTATAAGAAATTATGATGGTATGTTTATTATTGGATTTGCGGGGGAATTGGGGAACAATTGTTTATGGTATCTGAATATATGACTATGTTAGGGGAATCAAAATTGCATTATCGTTAGGAATACAAAGACTGTAGGTGGAAGGTGACTCTAAAACTATTATAGATGTTGTTAAAGGTAAAGGGATGATAGGATGGACTTGTTTTGATATTATTTTTGATGTTCAAAACCTCTTAATGGATTTGGAGAGAATAAATATTTCTCATATTTACAGAGAAGGTAATCGGGTGGAGGATGTTATGGTAAACTTGGGGATTTCCTTGGATTCAACCAGATGTTGGAGGGACAACTCATGTCTTTCGAACAAGGTTAAAGGTTTAATCCTTGAAGAAAAATATACTAACATTCAAAATGTGGAAAGCTCAAAATAATTTATTAAGGCTTGCTCTTATACTTGTCATAATTCATCACCCTAACATGATGGGCAGGTGGTCATGGACTTGGATTGTGGATAAGGAAATGAGCACGAGGACAAATGGTCTTATGATCGAGTGCCTCGGGGCTTCAATTATCAATCTGAATTTAAGGTCAATCATGAGATTATATAATTAAGAGAAAAAAGGGATGCTCAAGTCACAAGGTTTATAATAATGATTAATACTTTAAAAAGTGATAATTGGATTATGATAAATATCCTACCACACAAGTTGGATCTTGTTAATCCTTATAGGGACAACTACAACTTTAGGCATATGATAAAGACTACTGGCATATGGGTACAGGTTACCTAGCTTAACTATGATAATAATTTGACAAATATTTGAATAAATTAGATATGGCCAATGGATTTTCCATATCTTGGACATGACTTGCCATCTTTTCATCAGCCCCTCACATGGATTGGTCTATTTGAAATTTATCAAGGAAAAACCCATCTCATTCGCAAAAGACATTTTTGCTTTAGTCACATAAGTTATCATAGAGAGAAATGTATTTAGGGTTACCAACTTAATTTGCAACGATTGGTGGTGAAAGGATCATAATGGATCCTTGATCCTATGTACAGTTTAGGAAAGATACTTTTCTTTGGAATATTTGTGTGGAGGGGGGGCTTGCACCATTGATGGAGAGTCTCATTGGTCACGATGAAAATCTTTCAATTCAGTTTGCTAATTGTTGGAATCGAAGATAGGTGAAAGTTTGTGGGATTTATTTTGAAGTCAATGAAGATGTCATTACACATGCCACTGACCTTTTTTGGAAATGGACATAAACTTAAGAAGCATACGAGGGTTCAAGAAACAGACAACATGAATCAGTTCTTCAAAAATGGTGAAATCCCTGTCAAATTGCATGCGGGTTATGACCATAGTAAGCTCCACGCTCCTTGGGACTAGGTATGCCTAGTGTTAATGAAATATTTTAATCATGACGGAAGGTACAAATGCTATTACTATTACCACATTCCTCTATTAAATCATTTTCAAAACCGTCTACTGATTTGCTTTCCTTTTCACCTTTTGTCTTCTCTTGAAATTTTTTCAAGGAGGCAACTAAAATTTTTTCCAAGAATCTTGGCAAGCCCCTCTTACCACTCCACCAGGGGTTGATTCTTAGGTTATACCATTTTCACCTAGCCCTCTATGCCCCCAAGAAAATTAGGGTTACCCTTGTGTATGAATTGTCTATTGTCCCTCCTCCACCTAAAAGCCCAATGGACACTTGCATTGAGGACTCTATTAAACCCTCTTCTAAAAGAAAGTTATCTCCAGCTACTAAACAAGTTAACCCTGGTCCTAATCCAGAACCCCCAACCAATAAACCCAAAAAGGATAAAACCCATAAAATATTGAGTCAAAAATCTATGGTTGTTGGGTTATGTGAGCTCAAAAATATACCTCCTAAAAAGCCTTGCAAACAAAACCCCCAACAAAAAGAATAAAAAATACACCTTCTATGTGGAGGAAACTGCCTTCGATGAAGAGGAGATTAATGTGAACAACACAAATATAAACAATGAGGATAATACCAGGTTGTCATAGGGTTGTCGAAGTAGGAGAAGGTTAGAGTTGTGGGTGGTGAACAGGTTGTGGGAACCAGTAAAGCGGATGTGGATAGGATTCAGAAGAGGAGGGTTGTTGCAGAGAAAATTGCCAATTCCATTTGTAGGATGAAGTCTTCTGTCCCTGTTGGTAAAGGTAAGGAAGCTTTTGCTGATAAGGTTCATGAGAGTTCTTTTGAAGAGGACATTGTTGTGGGAAAACACATTGAAAACTTTGATAGGGAGGATCTCTCTAATGTGTTGGGTTCGGCCCATGATAGTGTAAATGTGCTTTTTAAACTTTTTAAATGGTTCTTTCATGAGATCAATAGGACCAATGTTCGTATTAGAGGTGTTGCTAGCAAGGCTGAGGACCCTTCGATCCAAAGCCAAATTGATAATTTAATGGATGGTCTCAATATTGTTGCTAATACTGTGGCGGAGGAAACCATCAATCTGAAACAAAGTATGGAGGGAAGAATGTTATCCCTTGAGGAGAAAATTGATAAAATTTGGAATGTTGTCATGAAGAGTGGAGTAGACCCTAAATTCTTGACTATGTCAGACTATGCGATGGTTATCTCCCCTGGGACTATTATTAAAAAGAGAAAGGAAAATGTGTTTGTTGATGTAATGGCTGCTGAGGGTAAGCTGATGGCGGAGGATTATGTTGTTGAAAAGGGTGTTGCTAAAGGTTTTATTTTGAGTTGTGAGGTAAAACCCGGTGGGCCTAGGGTTAGGACTAGAAATAGAATGAAAAATCAGGCTGGGGCCTCAGGTATTAAGGTTTCTGATACTGGGGTTAAGGGGCAGAAGCTTGCTGCTAGTGAGATGGAAGTTGTTGAAATTCTGAACAATATGTAATGGTGTTGGCCGGTTTCCTTATTTTTGGCTATTTTTTGGCTTGTGGTTTGTTGACGTTGGGTTGATGGTTGTTTAGTGTTGTTTCCTTTTTTTATCAGCTGTTCTTTTTTGTAAAGGGTTCTAGGTCCCTTCAAAACCCGTATTTTACCTCTAATCAAAACAATGAGGATAATACTAAAGATATTGACCCTACCACTGATGCTAAGAACCCTAGTGTTTGAAGATCACACAGGATGGCTAGCAAGCATGCCACTGAGATAACAGTTGATGAGATCTCCAGTGACTCGGAGTAGGGTAAGAGGGATGAGGAAAGCATCGATGATGACAATGCAAAGGAAGCAAAGGAGTATGTTAAAGGTCCTAGTTTGTTCCCTAAATTCAATGCTATGCTAAATGAACTAGAGGATTCCATCCCCATGAAAGATCACAAGGAGGAGAATTTCCCCAATTGTGAGAAGATGACCCAGGATTGCATGACTCTTATGACTAGGGTTGAAAATTTAGAAAGGAAGCTCAATATAGCCTTTCATGTTTCACTCTCAAGGTCATACACCATTCCATTGTCACTCTTGCCTCTGTGTTACAGGATGAGATAAAGAAACATAACAATACAATGGGCCCCAACTTGATCCAGCTGAAGCAATATACTTTCAAATTCCTCATGAAGGAATTGGAAAACATTCCCAAGTAGGGCATCCTTGTTGTTTATTTTATTTTTGGTTATTACTATGTTGTATTTTTTCTCTCTTTGTTGTCATCGGTCGGTTTATGGCCCGTGACCTTGGAATTTTTATTTCTTTAAACTCTCTACCCTTGGGACATTTTTGTGTAAGGTTGCAAATTCTTGTAAATGCTTGTTATCTTATCAAAAACAAGGTATCACTATGACAAGAGTTACACATAACTAAGGAAGATATAAGATTAGATCTTGATAGGAAAGTAGGTTGCAACAACTGGATACAATGATTAACATTTAGGAGAGTTACAAAAGACATCTTAAGAGTCTTGGCACCTATAGTTCCAATTAGGATATGTATACCTATAATTCACAATAGTAGTCAGATACCTACAACACTAATTAGGAATTAGATATTTCAAGAATGTGATATTTTAAAGTTGTATCTTATATGAATTACTAATCATAAAAGTATGAATACTCCTAGAGAAAAATTGTTGTGTAGAGATTAGTATGCAATAATATGAGGGTTACACGCCTCATATCACAATGTAGAATTGAGGAGAAGAAATTTCAAGGGTTATAAGGGAGAAGATTCCATTAATAACAAGTGAAGATTATGTTGTCATCCAATCACCTATATTGATATGCTAGGAATACTATCATGTTTTCCATTTGGAAAGGAAAGAAATTAGGAGTGTTGGCTATTCGCAATATTTGACATATGAAAATTTCCTTGCAACATTACATGTTTGTAATATTAATATTAAATCTAGATCTCCAGTTTATCTTAGATAAGTAAAACATAAGATAAAAATAATACAACATGCATACATTATTAGTATATAGTTTTTGATTAGATAAGTAGGGAAAGGGCCTTGATCCCATGGTTACAACCAAATGAACAAAAAGGAAAAACAGGGTGGGAAACAACACCACCATCCAACATCAAAAAACAACATCTAGGGTGGGACACAGGCCAAATATCATAACCATAACCATAGACCATCCATAGTTAATAAAAAACATAAAGTTTTTACTAGAGTACTTAAAGCTACGCAAACCATTAATCAAATCCACCATGTACCAACAAGTCCTAAACCATAACAAAGCTATTATGAAATAGCAGTCTAGAATTTGGAAATGATAAGAAACAAAAAGGAGAGCAGTCATTAAACAACATCAGAAGAGAAAGCCATTACTCGACTTTTCCCAACAAGTCCCGATATTCAACAATAAGGGAGATATACTCCCTCTAGTCAGGTCCCTCAAAATCATCCAGCATCTTCAAATCATCAGAATTCCCTTGTTTTTTTAGCTTCATGGAAATTTTTGTTTGACCAGAAACCGCACCAATCATAGCTCTTCGCATCAACCTATTAATCACCTTCATCAACGTGACCAAGGCTTTCTCCATGTCATCGAACTGTACCTGCAAAAAGGTTAGTTTGCTTTTCATAAAATGACAAAACTTTAGTATTTTATACACTATTAGTATATAGTTATGAAATGGTATTCTAATAATCATAAAATGACAAAACTTTAGTACTTCATATATTATTTATCTATTTCAATGGTTACAATTATAGGGTTTAATACATTATTTAATAAATGGCTTTAGTTTACATGTATGTAGTTCATAAAATACTAGAGTCCACATGTGTATGTATCAAAATATTGTGTCTTAGATCAATGAATTGTGTGTGCACTATAGTTAACTTGACTATGTTTGCACACACACACCTAGTTAAATCCATATATTTATTATAAAATTGTTTTCTATCTTAGTTAAGAAGGAATACAATGGGGCACATTACATAAGATGCCAACATCCTTTTGAAGAAAATCTCATTTGGCACTATAAGTAGTTATAAAAATTTACAAGGATAACAAAGATGCATAAAAGAATAT
>VDFB02159507.1:0-10368 GCA_007258455.2 Sequoia sempervirens | reverse complement strand
CTTCATTTCCTTATCTTCTTTCGTGATCTCAATCGAAATTCCCTATCTTAAACAGTTGATTGATTTTGATGCATCCTCTTTATTGAGGCAGATTCTCTTCCTTCTCTCCATTTCTTTCCATTTCTTCCAAACTTCTATCTTCCATTCAATTTCACACTTCTTTTCTTCTAATTCAACCTTAGGGCATAATTTTCTTGCTGATCTACCTGGGTTCTGTGATTCTTATATTTTTCATCTTACATCAAGAACCTTATCTTTTGTTTGATTTGATCAAATTTTTCAATTTATTATTTCTCCTCTATCTCATTTCAATTTCGATCACGAGGGGGCAGTACCTATCAAACTTCAATCCTTGATTCAGCTTTATCAATTTATCATTTGCTTCTCTTGGGGCAACCTTGCTTGAGATTCTTATCTCTCACTTTGGATGTGATCCCGAATCGACCTCATGTTCAAAGGCCTTTTGTTTATAGTTTGTCCAGATGTGATCCCGAGTCGACCTCACATCTGAGTTGTTTTGTGATCCCAAATCTATCTCACATTGCAACTTCATTCTTTGACTGCATGTGATCTTGAGTCGACCTCACATTAGTCAAAGAGGGGCAAATGTATGCAACCTAAAATGGTCACCTAGACTTTGGGCCCCATTTATTTAATTTGTCAACATCAACTTTCTGAATCAATGATTGTTGCATTTTCAAATCAAATTTCTTAATCAATTCATAACTATTTCAAATGTTTCAATTTTCCCTAAGGTTTGAATGCTTCATTAATTTTATTTAATCAAAAGAAATAAATCCCTTTTAATAAATAAAATAATGTTATTTAATGTAAGTTAATATTACTTAAATAAAATGATATTTAATTAAATCTTATTTTTAATTAAATAATTTTATTTTATTTTATTAATATTCATTTCTAAATTACATAATCTTATTTTTATTTTATTAAAAGAATATTATCATCTTAAATTAAATAAAATAAATGAAATATCCTCTCAAGAATATCCTGTGATGAAAAAAAAGGAAACAAATCAGTTAAAAGGGAAATAAACTAAAAAAAGAATTCCAATCAAGATTTGTTTCTATTTTTCTATTTATCCCACATTGTTTCTGAATTTGCCTTCAATTCTACTTTTGCCTATAAAATGAGCCCTCTCATTCTCATTTCAAAAAAAAAAAGAAAGAATCACAAATTTTTACATCAGACTTATGCTGCAAATTTGAATTTTATCATTTGAGATTACATTAGTTTGATTATATAAGCATCTTATTTTTAGAGCATATAGTTTAATATTGCATTTTAGCTTAATCTTCATAGTAAATTAATTTGCAAAATAATTCATTTATGGCATTGCATGTAGATTAAGTTTCATTTCAATAAATTAGTTTGGTTTATTACATTTTACAGTCATTTAGATTAGTTTTCATTGTTGTATTGCAAGAACAGGATTCATGGAGATTGGCATTCTTGCTTCTCCTCTTTGAATCTCTCGTTCCGAGATTGTATTTGCAGGGGTAACAGGGTTAATCTGAGGGCCACAACATCAATCTCTGCTCTTCTCGGATAGAGAGCTGTGAATTGATTTGCAAGGACTCATTATTGAGTATCCTTGCATGCAAGGATTCACAGAAGTATAACATATTTTCAGTTATACAACTGTTAGTGAAACATAATAGATTAGATAGAAGATTGTATTGATTAAAGAGTGAACTAAAAGTGAGTGGGAGTTGACTGGTGAGGTGGAAATGCATGAATAATTAAATTAATTAATTATTTATTTAATGTGCAAAGGGGAAAATAAATAATTTTATTTATTTTAAAAGAGGATAAATGTTAATGAGAATAATTAGTTTTAATTAAATAATTTCAAATAATTGTTTAATTAATGTGATTTAGGAAAAGATTAATGTTGAGATAAATTAATTAAATAATTATAAATTATTTAATCAATTTATAAGAGAGGAATAAATTAATAAATTAATAAATTAATTCAATAATTGAAATTATTTAATTAATATAAGAAAGGGATGAAATAGACAACTTAATTAAATAATAAAAAATTATTTAATTAAAGTGGAAATGGAGGGAAAATTCAAATTTTAAATAATTAAATAACTAAAAATTATTTAATTATCCAAGATGAAGGGGAAATAAAATTAATTTAATTAAATGTAGAAGACAAATTGATGAGACTTGATGATGGAAATGATGTTTCAAAAGAAATACATTAGTCAAATTTATTTATTTAGAGGGATAAACACTTTCGACCCGGAGCTATGAACCGGTGAGGTCACAAATTGGGGACCTCATCCCCAATATAAATTCTCAACATTTACACCCCAATGGGGTTTGAAATTTGATGGAAAGAATATCAACACAACTTAACCATCGCACCATGCCACTATTAGAAAAATACAGTAGTCAAATTTAAGTATCTACAACAATCATGATTTTTTTTGGTGGTAAATGATTAGTCACCTCTAAAAATTCACATGAAAGTAGTGAACTCTCACTATCAAAAGTGATGAATGTATCCTAATATAAAAAGTGAGTAGAATACAAATGGTTTTGGAATTTTAGAATTCAATTTCTTACAATTTCATGTTTTATTATCAAATAAGGATTGAAGGAATCTATATTTATTGTAATCCCAATGTCTTGATGGTTGGCTCTGTGATACCCCTCATGTTGTTTATACTCTTTTGTGTTGATTTTGTACTTGGTTTGTGATGGTGATCAGTTCACCATTTTGGTTGTGTGTGGATTCATAGTTTGGTTGGTTTGCTGCATTTGACATTACTTATGATGCTTGATGATACATTTCATGGTGATTATGTTATATGGTTATGTTATGGATTTTCCTTTAATAATATATGTGGTGATGTGAATTCTTTGTTGTTATGGTTTCTAATGTGTTTGCTAGTGAGTCTTGGTGTGGAGTGGCATCACTTGCTTGCAAGTGCCCTGCTACCCCGTGATTACCTCTCACGGTGTGTCTGCAATGGAGATTTACATGCTACTTGACGTTTGTTTCTATGTAGGATGCAGGTACTGGACACCGACTCTGCCTGCTTGACAGGTTTGAGCGTGTCCCTTAAACCCAACGGGTTTGATGTTGAAAAGGGAGTTGTTAAGAAAGAGTCCCCATCCCAAGTTCGTCACCTTGTTGTGAGTCCAATGGTGTCTTTGTCTCAACCTCGTCTTCGTTTAAGTTTGGGTTAGTGTTGATTATTTATTTTAGTATGTAAATGTTTGTTATTTAATTAATTTTTATTTTATGTGTGATTAATTAATGTATTTAATTGATATAGTTATTTGTAGATAATTATAGTTAAGTTAATTGATTAATGTTCTTGATTGAGTGGATAGTTTAAATAAAATAATAGATGTTATAATGAGAATTAGAATTTTATATTTGCATAAGGTAAGTGGTATTAATTCTTGATTTTTTTAAAAAAACTGATTAAATTGCTTATAATGCTTAATTATTATTAAAAGAAAAATAATTGAAAAATTAGTTAATTTATATTAGAGGATTTACGAGAGTGAGTGGGGAATTTAATAAAATTCTTGTTCTAAAATATTCTCGGAGAGAATATTGGCATGCTGTGAACGACAAGAAGCTTCTTCACGAAAAGAATTTGGCTGTAGAATAGTGTGTGGGTTTTTTGGGGTTTTCTGGTTTTAAAAAAAGAGAGTTTACAACATATATTTGGGCTCATATTTTGCTTCTGGCTGGAGGTGAAGTTTCTGGGAAGAACTTAGAAGTTGAAATTACAGAGGTGAAGCTTTTCTCCAACCCTCGTTCCTTCAAGCTTCAGGAAAAATAGGTTCTTTTTCTATTTGTTTAATTGTTTTCTTGTTTTTGAAAAGATTGTCTTGATATTGTCTGTGTAAGAGGAAATTGCCGAGAATTAGTTGTAACCCTCTGTAGAAAAAATTATTAAAAGTTCCTTTGTAGAAAAACTTTGTTCTCGGCTATTGAAGTTTTGACGTTATTATATTGTTGCCTTTGCAAAAATTTTTACAGTAAAATCAAAGAGCCTCATGAAATAAAATCATTGTTAAACAATAGGAAAACTACAAAAAGGAAAACAGTAGAAAACCTCTATAGGTTGCAAATGGAATCCTCTATTAAAATTGTGAAATTGAAAACCTCTATCAAAATTATGAAAATGAAACCTTGTGAAATTGGTTAAATATTTTTCCTATAGATAATTATCAAGTTTTTCCCAATTTAATTCTATTTATTTGAAAAATAAAAAATCTCTGAAAATTTTAAAAAATCTCCTTGTAGAAATTATGTGAATAAATTTCTTTTCCAGACAAATTGTCTGAGAATATATATATAATATATATATATATATATATATAAATATTAATAAATGAAATATGGGGGAGGGGGAGGGTCAGTTGGTGTCACACCTCCCCACACCCAAGGGTGGTGCGTGGCCACAATGGCTGTGCACAATAGCCAAAGGCTACTGGGCGCAGCCTTGGTGAGGCTATGGCCTCCCCACACAGGGGCGGTACGCACCTCCCAATGATTTATTAAAATTCATTTTTATTTATTTATTATTTAACATTTAAATTTAATAAATTTAATTCAATTTAAATTTGTTAATTTGCATTAATAAATATATATATTATATATATATATTTATTTATTTTTATGGGTTATAATTACGTGGATTATTTTTATAGTGTTAATCTAAAATGTGATATTATAAATATATACATACATACTTGTCCAAATTATAGAAAAATATTACAAAGGTTAATTGCAATGATTTCTTGTTGTTACTTGGAAGAAAATATTTTATCAAATCAAATCAAGTGTTTTTAATAAAAAAAATAGTTTGAGTTAACTGATAGTTTAAATTTCATGATGGATTTCATGCAATGATATATCTTAATATGATTGTTAAGTAAATTTGCATTCTTTAACAAAATATTGATGATGAATAATTATTTAATTCTTTGATTTTCTTTGAATTTTTTATTGGTCTCCATGAGTTGGGTTATAAGCATGTGGAGGCCCTTAAGTTAGTTGACCTTTCTATAGGTGATAAGGTTATTATTTAAACTTCTAGAGGCATGGGGAAATGGTTGTTTAATATGTGATCCTTTTATTTGATACTTGTCTTGATTTTGACTATAGTTGTGATTTTAAGTTTACACTTGGGTTGTACTCGTATTTATGGGAGTTGATTCTTATGACTTTTGGCGAGATGGTTTTGCCTCACAATTTTTCTATTTTGTGTTTAGAGTACTTGTGGATACAACTCCTTGGAATTTGATGTTATGTTTTGGGTTTCTAGGGAGAGTGGCTCTACATGGGCATCGGTGCACAAAGGGGTTGTTAGGATAACCCACATTAGAGTTTGAGTAATAAGTGATAACCTAATTAATTAATTAGGGGGTGGGTAGTTAAACATTAACAAGATAATTATGGATGCCTTGTCCACTTGTTAGGGCTTTCATAGACTAAAGGTGGGCCGAGAAGGCCATGGTTGGCATAATTGTGGCCTCGTCTTCACGAGCAGTTAACGATTCCGCATGAGTCACCCTATGGAGCGACGCCTTGAGATAAACAATCAGGATAACCATAGATGGAGGCGGCACCTTGTGATAGGTTGTTTGGATAATCCATGTAAGGCCATGCGATGACACTCTCCTCTAGCATTCCCTTTGAGTTGTTTTATTGAAATCCTTTGGAAGTGGTATAATGATATGATTTGGTGATTTATTGTTGTTATGTTTTGGAAGTGGTCTAATGATATGATTTGGTGATTTATTGTTGTTATGTTTTGGAAGTGGTCTATTGATATGTTTTGGTGTTTTATTCTTGTTATGTTTTGGAGTTGGTCTTTTGATGTTATGATTTTCTTTGTTTGTTTCAGCTTTCCATGCTTGGAGTTTAGTCTTGTGTATTTTTTTAGATGTTCTTGGTCGGGGACCCTTTCTTATCTACTCCTAGCACGGGGGTGGTCGGGTGGAACGTGCTACGCACCCCGTTGGGTTCCCTATTTTGCAGTTGTACCTTTCAGTGTAGAGTTTTGTAGAGACAGCTTGATCCAGAGTTTATATGTATCCAGATGTATTCTTGTACTTCTATTATACTTTGTGTATTGATATGTTACTCTCCCATGTATTGGGTAGATTTATGATATAACCTTGAGTAATTGCTCAATGAGATATACTTATAGATTGATGTAATGTATAATCACATTATGTAATTCATGCTTTGACCATAATTGATAATATCATTAAGATTGTGTTATATTAGAGTAAATATGTTCTTTATATTTCCAAGTAAAATTTGCTATGAATACATGTATGGATTCTATATGGTTCATTCTTGTCTTATTGCTTAACTTTAATAAATGTTTAAATGATGTTATGTGAATGGATAGATTACGTAATGTCACATCGTGTACCCCAAGGGACTTAGGTGTTTAATTTGGAATCATTAACTATGTTAGTTGCATTAGTAAACTAAGTGTTTATACTTTATGTTTTCAAAAAATAAATAAATTGTTGCGTTTTTAGTTGTTCTTTGGAGTTTATGCGATAGGGCATTACAGGCTCTTTGATGAAACATTATTCATGCTAATTTTTGTGAGACCTAGTGTAGAGGTAGGTTTTTCATGGTTCAAATGGATAAGGAAAGGATGTTCAAGGACTATGTGTAGGAAATGTATAAACACCCACTATACTACTATTGATGTAATCTTTATAATAAATACCTAATTGAATGAGTGATGTACTATAGTACACTCCTATATTTTTTCACACTTTTATGTGTTTTGTCTGGTTGTATATAGTGTCTTTTTGTGCTTCTAATGTTTTTATGAATTATTTTGATGTCTCCATGTTTTAAAGAATATCTTGATTATGTTTTAATATATATTCCATGTATTTCATTAGTAGATAGCATTAAGAAAGCTTGTTGAAAGACTTGAAAATAAAGGTTTTTTTCTTGGTGTTTGCTAGGGTTATAAACCTAGTGTTTATATATCGAAAAAGTAAAGAATTGAAATAAATACAATGTATTTTATAAAGTATAATATTAATAAGGATTTTTTTTAATGATATTATCAATTATGGTCAATATCTAAAAAATGTTCTAAGGTACCAATGTTGAGCATAAGTGACCTTGTAGGATAAAGTCACTAACAAAGGGCACTATTAGAAGTCTAGGATAATCTAACAATATTCCACCTCTAACACTGGGTTCTCATACCCTCAATAGACACCCAAATAGGACATTAACACTAATTTATGGCGATCCTATCCTTAGACACTAACATTAGTAATGGATGCTCCTATAAGTTTAAAGTACATAAAAACTTACAAAAGTGCCATTGTAGGTCACTTTTACATTAAGGGAGTTGGTTTTGGATGAATAGAAGAAATAAATATAATTTTTTTGAGTTAGATGATATTTTTATCTTATCACCAAATTGATCACAATATCTTTTGTAGGTGATATGGATATTTAATAATCTAAATTTCAATAAAAAAGAGAAAGTGACAATGGGCATGGCTATTTAAGAGACTATGTTACTTATACCCTAGGTTTTATATTGAAATATCAGCCTACCTTTTAAAAAATTATGTATTTGATATCCTAGAGTGAATGTGTGGAGTGGTGTGTGTAAATGGTGATCCTACAACTTATAAAACTATAAGATTAAGTGAGCTAATGTGGATTGGTGGGTTTTTTATAATAAAATAATTGTTTGAGGATGGTGTGAAGGGTTTGTATTAAATAAAGGAATGATATGGACCTTATGAAGCCATTAGGATATATTGGAGATATATATGGATATAAACACAAAATTAAACATAAAAATATACCTAGGATGCCAAGGATGTAACCATGGAATATTTGATTAATGATGCTACAAGTCTCTATATGTATATTATTCATTATATTTTCTCCAAAGTTTCATAACAAGTGTGTTACAAAAGAAACTTATGTACATACAAAATTGAGAGTGAAAATGATAGTGATTTCCTAAGCTTTTGAATAACCTAATCTATGTTTTATTCTCATTTAAGATTAATAAATAGTTGAAATCATTTTGGGATATGTTTAGAGATTAGGTCAAAATATATAGTTAAAATAATAATATTTCAATAAAAATTAAGTGCTAGCATTGGATCTTGACATGTGTCCAACACATTTGAATTTTTAAACATAAACTACATTCCTTTTTGAGTTTTGACCCAAAAAATTTGGGATAGGTTTTATGTGTTGGATAAAGCTTAGTTATAGGTGATAACAAATAAGGTGGAGATTATAAAGTAGCTAATTTATAACCTTAAATATAATCATTCTCGTGTTGAGGGGGGCTCTATCAACCTAAATTTATTGTCAGAATAGTTTAATTAGTTAGATATTTATCAAATTGTGCTCATCCAAAATCTCATAATCTTCTCTTTTTTAATTTTACTTTTTTTTTAAAAATATTTTTCAAGTAAGTCTTAAGTACCTATTTTAAATGCATGACAAATAATACTCATTATATACTTTTTTGTTTTCTATGATTTTGATGGGAAACTCTTTGTAAGGAAATCCCTTGCTTTAATTGAACATCCATTTTTATAGTAGTTTGCATGCATATTAAAGAGGAGGGAAATGCAATGATTCATATTATAGACTCACACCCTTTATGTTTTGATCTCACTTAAATTAGGTTGTCATTTATGCATTGGCTAGTGTGCAAGCTAGTGTATTCTAGATGTAAAAGTTGGAAAATAACCTTATGCTCACTTTATTCCACCTCTATAAATCCCAAGGATCTAGGTTTGATTCCTAATCTCTATAGTTCATCACCTTGGTTTAGATTTGTGAGTGTAGAATTAACCTGAATCACTTTTTCTCATATAGATTTAAACACCAAATTTTTAAAATTTAAATTTTATTTTGGACCCATTTGTCCCTTTTCTGCTAGTCATTACAAGCCAACTAATACATGAATTATTTTAGATTTCATACTAGGGTGATATAATTAAGGACATGTTCCAATTAATTTTCATCATTAGATATCTAGATCCAAGAGAATTCACAAAAGAGTATCATAGAGCATCCCAATTGTCTTATCCAACTTCATCACCATTTTAGACATACTACATGTTTTCTTGTTGTCTTCAATATTTGTTCACCATAGTTAAATAAGTCTACGCAAGGGTTTGATGAAAAGAGAATTAAACATTATTTAAATTTTTTCAAAGCTAAAGCCTTATTTAACAAGTTTTGAGCAATGTATCTCATCATAATCTCTCTTTACACAAAAGTACAACAAAAAGAAGAAATTTTAATTATCAAATTTCATTAAGATAAAATATGTGAGTGAATTTAAGTTTTATACATTAAATTCATTTTCTCCCCTAGTAATAATTTCTAACTTCTATCATAATAAATTTATTCATTAATTGAGAGCTAGATACAATTTTTGTATTCCTTTAAATATCACATCGAATTTAAATCCTAAGGATTTATTATTATTTTTAATTATATTCTCACATGATTTATTAGTGTAGCATATAAATTGCAAGACATCGGGTTGACATTTTCTTGGCCAATTATTTTTCCTTAGCTATTGAATGCCTCCCACAAACCCTAAATTCACTCACAAACTATGTCCTTTTTATTTTTGACCCAAAAATTTTGGATAGATTTTGTGTTAAATAAATCTTAGGTTTAGTTGAAAATCAATCCATTATTTTAGGAAAAAGCATAGGAAATGGTAAATGGTCCCTAAAAAACACCCAAGGAGATGGACATTAAAATAGGTGGTAAGACATAAGGTGAAGATTGTAAAGTAGCTAATTTATAAACTTCAATATAATCATTCCCACGTTGAGGGGATATTTATCAACCTAAATTTGTTGTCAAAATCTTTTAATTATTTATAGATTTATCAAATTATGCTTAGCCAAAATCTCCTAGTCTTCTCTTTTTCAATTTCTTTTTTAAAATATAGTTTTCAAGTTTGTTTTAAGTACCTATTTTAAATGTGTGATAAATATTACTCATTTTGTATTTTTTTGTTTTGTAGTGTTTTGATGGGAACTCTTTGTAAGGAAAGTACTTTTTTTACTTTACCATTCATTCTTATAATAGTTTACATTCTCATTAAAGTGGGGGAAAATGTAATAATTCATATTGCATACTCATTCCCTTTTTCCTTATGTTTTAAGCTCACTTAGATTAGGTTGACATTTATGCATTGACTAGTGTGCAAGTTTGGTATATTTTGTGTAAAAAATGGAAAAAAACCTTATCCTAGCCTTGTTCCACCTCTATACTTCCCAAGGGTCTAGGTTTGATTTCCAATCTCCATCATTCATCAC